>VYZP01028621.1:5932-146391 GCA_013400635.1 Hypocryptadius cinnamomeus | reverse complement strand
TTATTTTTTTTTTTTTTTTTTTTTTTTTACAGCTCACATTACACTTGCATGACTTGTTTTGTAACATCTTGAAATTTTTAATGCTATGATGAGGAAAGGTACTTATATATATATATATTGAGATGAACTAGGCAGAATACTTGATTTGCAGTTTTTTTGAAGGGAAAAATGTTATTTTCTTGGTTTGAGTAGGCCTGTATATGGTTTCTTTGAGCTATTGGTTAATGAGTTCACAGGATTGCTCCCAGGATGTGCCTTGTGTTTGTCCTTCAGGCTGGGTGCAACATGAGGAACTGAGAGAGGTGTCTTTAAAACATAGGAAGAAATGTTTTCTATAGGGGAATAAAAATAAATTATGCAGAAATTGTGACTACAGTGTGTATGAAATTAAACTGGCAAGTATACTGTGGTAAATATTTGACAGATAGAACAACAATTTAGCCAGATTCTCAGTTTTTCCAATAAATCATTGCACCTGGGTCTTGTAAATCATAATTCATGTCAGCCAGCACAGCGTGGTGAGTTAAGGTCAGGAGAGATTTCCAAATGTGTTATGATGATTATCTAACAATTCAGTTAATAGAGTCATAGAATTGGATGAGATTTTTGTCATTTCCCATGTCACAGCAACAAAGACCTTTGACTGAAACAACATCATGAATATTGGATAAGATCCTGCAGTGCTGCTTCTCTGTGTTATGATATTATCCAAGGATGAAGGTTACAAATACTTGAATTGTACTGTTCATTTTCCAGTGGGTAAAAACAAAGGAAAAAACCCCCCTAAACAAGTTTCAATACACAACTAGATATAATATAGCTTTTTCTTTATATATATATATATATATATCTGTATATATATCAAGTAAAAAAATCTAAAATAGTTGGAAGTAAAAAATGAAAAAATAGCTGATAGTGTTATTTTTTTTCTTTACAGTGATATGGTAGCAAACACAAGACAAATGAATAATAAACCTTTACATAAGGAGTTCTGGTCCCACCTCCATCAATAGGGCTCAGACTAGAATACAAAATGGAACAAGGTGTTTTTTGCTTTTTGGCTACAGCTTCTGCAAGTGACAAAAACTGTGTTGATAGGACAGAAGAAAATTATAGCACTACACAAAATAAAACTCCAAGTGTTTTCCAAAAGACCTTACAAACACCATAGGGTACAATTGACTTCTGAACTGAGGGAGCAAACACAAAACATCACCAAGTCCTACTGAGGCTGAAAATACCAACCCGACCTCAAAATACATCCTTTTTGTGCCATCTTACCATTAAAAAAACCCTTATCAGTGCTTTTTCCCTCCCCACCTCTGCAGCCATTATTAAAAATGCCAAAGCCACAAATCCATCCAATGGACTGAGCCAGGTGTGAGACCCCAGTGATGCACAAGTGGTCGGCTGCCCTTTGTCCAGCAGTGAATTTCCCCAGAATCTTTTACACCGAAAACATCAATTGACTAAAGCTTGGCCAATGGTCACACTGAGCCCTATCTTGGCTGTAGAAAAGAAAGTACTAATCCCAGCATAAAACAAGATCATAGAGACGGTCAACACAAAACAGTAACTTTTTCAGTTGTCTGCATAATAGTAACATCATGTTTGCATATAGAACAGCTTTTGCATTATTGCTCTACTTAGAAGAATATAGTAAGGAACTTATACCAGACTTGCACATTACAAACTTAAGGTTCTTTGGTGAAGAATGAGAAAAACAGTATTTTTCGCTGCAATTGAATTTCGGAGGAGTCTCCTTTCCTATCTGCTGATCCTTTGGATTCTCTCGCAGAGCAGGGAAAGGTACTGAGTCAGCTTTACCATGGCGACGATGGCGACCCCGCCGATCATCATGCAGGTGGGCCAGAACAGGGAGTGGAACAGCACATTGGAGCTGTACAGTTTGGTCAGGATCACGTTCTTCTGCACGCCCTCGGGGTCGTAGAAGCAGGAGAAGCGTTGGTACTTCCTGAAGTTTTCCATCACCACGTTCACCAGCGACATGGATTCTTCGTAGTTCTTCCCGCACTTGGGGATGTACGAGCACTGGGGAGGAACCAGAGGGAGAAAAACGTCTCCAAACCTGTTACAGTGTCTGTTTGCAGGTGGCAAGTGGGGAAATCTCCAGATGATTATGCTTTTCACAACAAGAGTGGAATACTATTACGCTAATAATGAATTTATCACAGCAAAACTCAATATTTTGCACATCTACAGAATTTCCCATTGGAGAACCTCCAAGTGCTGTTCAAACATTAATGCTTTAATCTGCACAGTGCCTTGTGAGATAGGTGAATATATTATTACTGCTAATTTACACATGCAAAAATAGAACTGATGAAGTACCTCTTCACCTTAAGTGGGACACACATGCTCGCAGTTAGATGGGTAATTGACTTTCTGTAAATACAAATCTGGTAGTTCAGCTCTCACTTGGCTTGGATCAAAGTGATCACAGTGGGCACAGGAGTTCACTCAGAGCGGGGAGGGATGAAGAGAGACCTTTACACAAATATTCTCACAGGGGTAATGCCTCAGCTAGAGACAAATAAGTGGTCTAGGTTTCCCTGCTGGCAGCCCAGAGGACTCTCAGCCTCTAGCTGAAGATCAACCTGGCTGCCAGGGTGGCTCTTAGTGAGACTTTTGCTTTTGACCCCAGCATAAGTCCAACAGTTCCTTTTCTCTGAAGATGATCCTGGATTTTCAGTTTTAGTCCCAAAGGAAATAAGATTTGGGGTTGGCTCTATCTAGCACAGTTGCAACCTAGATTTCCAGAGAATACCAAAGGCAAGTTATTTTAAAAACTGTTTTATGGAGTCCATGCCTTGAAGATATTCCATGGGAAAGGTAGGACAGTGGCCCTGGGCTCTGCTGACCACTCCCTGCCAAGAGCTGGTGTGGGCTGGTGAGGTGGTAGGCAGACACCAGGACTGAGGCCACATCTGGACAATTTTTGACCTAGAGCAGAAACCCCTCAGCTTGCTGTTGCTCCTGCTGGCCTGGAAGATGATTGATGGGAGCAGCCCTGGGCCTATCACCTCCTTCTTTCTTTTATGCACTCATACCCCACCAAATCTGAAATTTTTCTACACCTGCTCAGGATTTTGATTAACTGCTTCAGGAGGAGTGGAAATCTGCTGCTTGACTTCTCGTTGGACATGCAGGGGGGACCCAGCAGGCTGCTTGTCCTGGTGAGAACCTAAAGTAGCCCCAGATAATTTAATGAGAAAGGGAGTTTTGCAATGGAAAGATTAAAATAATGTGACCCAAGGGTTTGATTATTACTGTTTTAATGTACATACTTTACAAATGTCCCTCCGTTCTTTTTTGTGACGTGAATTCTTTTTTTTAACATACTGCAACAAATCTCTAGTCCTAATTATGATCAAAGGATTAACCTCATAATAGGATTTGATTGATTCATTGGCAAGCTATTAACACAGAATATGATTTGAAGCGTGGCAGAGAGATTGTCTGGCGTTAGCAGACTGGAGCATTAATGGTGGAGCGTGGCCACACTGCCATTATGAATATTTCATAGAGCTCTAGAAATTAGAGATGAAAAATATCAGAGCATTAATATCTCATCCATCTTGCTGCTGGTGCGTGTCTGCTCCCTATAGGATATTCTCTTGTACTATGACCAGATTTGTCTTAAATGTCCAAAGTCACGAGCCCTCTTCCAGCGTCCACAAGTCTTTAATAGATCATAATCTACTAAGCAGGGGAAATTTCTCAGTGAAGCATTCTTCATTTTCCCTTAGTAAATTATTACTGTCATAACAGCAGTATCTCCAGTTCAAATGGGTTAGTGTTGTGGTCTTTTGGGGGAATTCGGGGGTTTTTTTCATGTCATTTTTTTGCTATTTGTTTCTGTTTCTGGAATTCCCATGAAGTATCCTGAATGAGGTGATTAAATGAGAATTTGGCCGCTTTTGCAAAACACAACTTCCCATTGACAGAAAACAGAAGATATGTAGAAGCCAAAAGGATGAAAGATTCCTGGGCTCTAAGTTTGCAGAAATATCCCAAGAGTGCAGTGAGTCCAAGTACTGTCCAAGTGTCCTCAGAGGGGACCTGAGGCAGAACTTGAGCTGCTCCCTACACCTGCAGGCACAGAGCCCCAGACATGTTGGGCTGCCCATGATGGAGGGTCTGGGAGTATGAAACTGTGGAGTGCAGCTGTGCAAGGGAAGTTGATTTATTGTGCCTCTCATCCAGACTCCTTGTGCTGAAGCCATCTCTCTCCAAGCTTTGGTCTCCCAGATGCTCCCCAAGGTATGTGTGCCCTTTGTGTGCTATCTGCCTCACTCTGGTTCTCCTGAGACCCTGGAAACATCTTGATCTTAGCTTTGGTCCTCAGCACAAGGACATTAAATTTTGGTTGTGGGGTGCTCCTGGCCTCCTTCAACATCTCAGCTTTCCCAGTGAGATCCCAGGAATAGCACAGGGCTGTGTTTCATAGGTGTTTGGCAAAAAAGAAGACTCAATAACAGGATGTATTGATGTTTTCTTTGTTTTCCACAGTTTAAATTTTCAGTAGTTTTCTCCAATGCCTGGTAAGGAATTTTAAATCCACAACTGCTATGCTCTACCTGTGCATGTAGACAATTTTATCTATGCTGGTTTTTGGCACTTCTGCATTGTCAAACAGTTGGAAATCTGCAAATAAACAATGTCTGGTGCTGTATCTCAGGTGAAGATTCTGTGATACAGCATGAGAAAAGTGGTTCTTGTGCTCCTTGCAGTCTGAGCACAAGAAGGATCTATCAGACAGTTGCAAATAGAAGTTGTGGTTAATGTTTTCATCTCGACTTTCCCAATATGTAGCATTGGGTAGGTATCCTGTCTGAACTATCTCTGGACACATCCAGTCCAGTGCCCTGCTCAGTGCAGAGTTGCTCTGGGACTTGTCCAGTCAGATTATGAATATCTCCAAGGATGGAGATCACAAAACTTCTCCAGGTGAGCTGGAGGCAGTTTCCCTTAAATCAATGAAGACACACTAAAAAGGCCATTGCCAGAAAAGCCCCCAGTTCAGGCTGGGCAGTGAAATACACAACTCTCATCATATGTCTGTGGCTGGGACTAGTGTCCAAGATGAGCCTGGAAACTTAGACAGGATATGCTGTGGCAATCTTTGTGAAAAAGTGGTCAGGATGTCAATCTACACCTCTTTTGGAAAGTGCAACAAGTTTGGAGAAGGATTGAAGGAGGAATCCTGTGTCTGAATTAGCCTGAATTGATTCCTCTAGATGGAATTCTCCAGTTCCCTACTGGAATCCACAGCTGAACACCTCTGCTTCCCCTCCCTGCACCAGGCAAACTCCTTCCTGGCTTATAAACACCTGAGTCTGCAGTGAGAAACCCTGAGAATCCACATAGTTTCTGAGTCCCAGGCAGTTACAGCTGATTTTGGTGATTAAATCCTTCTTGTTATCTCACTAATACAATAACCAATACAAATCAGCAGCAGCTCCAACGACAGGAAAAGAGTCAAAATTACATAATATGAGATCAAAATGGGGCCTCTCTAATTGCTTTAACTACCACAGCCCTTCCTCATGGTGACAGCCTGGTTCTGTGGCTGATTTACCTCTTGCAGAGGCTGTTAGAGCCTTTGGCAGCTGAGGAAGGAAAGTGAAGCCACAGAAGCATTTAAACTGTTTTTCCTGTGGTATTGACAAGGGGCTGGGCTTGTCCTAGAGGCTAGAGATAAAGTAGGCACAGCAAGAGCAATGAAAAGCCAGAAAAAAAATCTCATGTGCTTTTCTTGGAAAGACTTGAGCATCTTGACAGATATCCACTGACTTCCCACTGATTCCCACCAGAGACTGGCAGCAACATGCTGTAGATCTCGGTGTAAATTGTACCTGCTCCTTACTCCACCTTCTGAGCTGACAGCCAGGTTAGACAGCAATTCTCCTGGATAAGCCATGATTTAAAACCAAAGTGGATTTTGGCTGGTGGGGAGAAGAGAGAGGCAGGCCCCAGATGCTGCTCTGTCCCTGTGTGTGGGTGCTCAGCACAGCAGAGAGGTAGGTGGAGGGGTGTCACCTTTTGAAAATCACTGGTGTTGGTCTTGGAGTGTCAGGACTGTGTTCTGTGTGGTCCCCAGTAATGTCAGAGCTCAGTGAGCCAGGCAAGGGGTTATTTTTTGTTTATTTGGCAAAGGTACACAAATGTGAGTAAATGGATGGAGAGAGAGACGTTAGCACCCAGCTGGAGCATCACCACCCAGCACTGCTCAGAACTCCTTTCCTGCTGCATGGGGATGCTTTCTGGCCAAGGAAGAGGGAAATCACATCTGGAATGCTGAGACTGGTTGTGTTGATTTGAGCTTGGAAACTCTGCTGATCTGAGCCATGAGCAAGAAGACAGGTATTTTATAGACATTGCAAACTTCCACTCAAAACTGCTTTTGTATTCAGGTCACACAGCCAGCAGCATGTCAGGAAAACCTAGGAATCCTCCTGAGGGCAGAGCTTAACCTGTAAAACAACCTTGGGCTGGAGAAGTATTAACTGTGCCTACACTAAATTAAGAGGAGGTGGCATCTGGGAGAATTTCAAAGTCCATTTCAGCAAGCAAAAATGATCAATAAAAGAATGTGGAGATTTATGCTGAATCTCTTGTTTTATTTGAATCAGTGGAGCATAGAGATTTATCTGATCTCTTTTAATCAAATTGAGGTGTGAACATCGCGGTTTTGCTTTTGTCCCAGCAGCAAGTGAGGTCTGTCCTGCCTCAGGCTTCACAGACAGTGAGTGCCTCTTCCTGCACCGACGCCAGAGTGGAGGGAAAAAGGGGGAACTCTTCTCCATTTCACACTTCAGAGCCAGAGACTCCATCTCTCAGGCATGAGAGTTAATTATCCAGCAGAACAAGCAGCCTAGTGCAACCATGCCATACTTTGACTAATTTTAATATCACTTCATCTTAATATGCAGGATTAATTTGTTCTACTGAACAGCTGCCATAAATAGAAACACAATAGGTTACTTTGTCAGCAGCCTGATCCGGGGCTCTGCTGCTCTGGGGTGTGCTTTGCCAAGGTTGGGGTTCAGTGACCTTGGATAACCAAGTAGTTACAGAAAATTTGGCACCTGTAAGTCTAATGATTCCATGGTGTCCCAGCTCTCTCCAGTTTGCACTCCCAGGGACACAGGAGTTGTTAATATGAGGAAAGGAAGATGGGGAGAGGGACATTTCCCTGTTCACATCTCTCCTTTTCCTGTTGATGCACAGCCCGTGCCAGGTTCACAGCTCTGCTGCTGCTGCCTTCTCTGGATCTGCTGCCTCCCTTCAGCCTCCAGACAGGAGCTCTCTCCATCCCTCCTGCACGGGGTTATGCTGAAGTTTGTACTTGTAGAAGCAGAGACAGGAATTCTTCAGGCTTGCTCAAAATAATTCCATTAGTTCAAGGTCTGGAATCAGAGCAGTTGTGGTGTAAAGATGGGGTTACTCCTTATCTTATTCACACCCCAAAGCCAGGCCTTTTATGTTTATGCTGCTGCTTTTACCTTGGCAGCCCCCACTCAGCAAACCTTCGGGGTCTGTGCAGGGTGAGTGCAGTGACTGGAGCCCAGCAGCACAGCTGGGAGCTGCTCAGGCTCAGAGTTTGTCACCAGAGGTGGAGATGGGCTCTTGTCTCTCCCCACCACCTTGCCTGCCTGCAGAAATGGTGCCATTTCCATTCTCACTGCCACATGCATGCTCCCTGCACATTTCTAGGGGTGTTCACTGTCGTGGGGAGCCGTTCCTGGTGGGAAGTGACTTGTCCACAGCTCCATCAGAATACCAGTGTGACAAGTGCTCAGTGATCACCTGCTCCTGTAAAGCTCTTGAAAAGGATGAGGGAAGCTCCAGCCTTGGGGCACAGCATCCTGTGTGGAATGGATGGAGGCAGAAAGTTGCCCCTCTCTAGTCATGGAGCTGGGTTTGTGCACTGATTTCTGCCTTCTCTGCTCTGTATTTGTCAGTGAAGAAGGAGCTGGAAGCCTTGTATTGTTTTAAAGTGAGGAATGGATGTAATGAGATGAGAAGCCCTCCAGAAACCCATTTAGGAACAAATTTTATTCTGTGCTCCTACCTCAGAATTGATTTTCATTGTTTCCTCAGTGTGGTAGAGTAGAAGCTTCTGGCCAGAAGAGGTGAGATTAACATACACCTGCAGGCAGGGGTACTGAGAGATTTTCCAGCACTCTGGACCGCAGTTAAATGAGCAGTTAAAGGTTTCTGTGATGGATGCATTGAGAAGCGAGCACTGAGTCTCTTCTGTCCAGACACTAAGCAGGAAAAAAAGAGACATTAGAGCATGGCAAGAATAGGCAAATAAGCACTAAAGCCATCTCAGGATTCCCATCAGAGATATACTGGGGGCATCTTGCAGGAGAGGCTACGTGTTGCAGCAAAGCCTGAGCTGTCTCATGTGACACATCACAGACAGTTTTATTCTGTAGCACCCAAAGTTTAGCCTTTGAGCACAAAATTACCCAAAATCAATTACAAAATTACCCTATTCACTTATGCCTGTGCATAAATGGAAAGTGAAGTGGAACTTTGATGCTGGAGAAGGTGTATTTGAAAGGGTGTCAGCAGAGAGAGAAGAAGCTGAGCAGCCTGTGCTGGGGAGAGCACAACACACACGGTGCTGCATGACAAGACACCCCGAGCTAAAACTTGAGGGTTAACTCAAAGTCCAGGTCAATTTAAAGTGAAGGTTGAGAGGACAATTTTGAATTAGCAGGGTATGGATTCTCATATACATGAAGACACAGGAACTCTCAAGTGGTACCTGCTGCAGCTCTACCTATGGGAAAGCTTTTCCTAGTGGCAGCTTGCTCGGTTTTGTCTGAGTTAAGTCAGTGGTTGTAACTTTTCCGGAGGATTTCATCTCATCTCCAATTCACCAGAGGCTAAAACTGGAACGATGGAGCCTGCATGTGCTCTAGCAATGTTCACTGGCATGTATTTAAAAATCTACAGCTGTGTTTTCCTTGGGGAAAGGGTACACTGAGGGCTCTGCAAAAAGCCCTTTGTGGGCTGGGGGAAGGTTTCACCCAGGGCTCCTCTTAAATGGTGCTCAGCCCCTCAGCTCACCCCCAAGGTGGCTGTCTTGCCCTGCCATGAAGGGGATGAGGGTCTGCTTGCCTCTCAAAAAACCTATGAGGGGCTTTACATGGTAAAAAAAGATTTCTGACTAATTCTGTTGCTGTTTTACTTAAGCAGTAATTCTGCTTGTATATTCAGTTTTACATTTATATTAAATTATGCTATGTTTTCTGGGGGGAAATTGAATGAAAGGATTTTTTTCACCCTCCCAGGCAGAATTTGTTGGAGGGGTATTGCTGTAAAGGAGAATAACCCCTGAGGAAATTTCTCTGTGTGGAAAAAAGTGACAGCAAAGGCTCCTGGGTTGTCTTCTCCTCACTTTCACCTTTCTGGCTGCTGTTTTATTCATGCAGGGGGGTAATAAAATAACACCTACCTACCACAGACTTGTGAAGATGGAATAGTTGATACTTTGGAGGTGTTTTGATATCATCTGGCAATTTTTTTTTCACATATCATATAACATAAATCAACTTTTTCCACGTGAGCAATTTTGACCTTAGCAGCCTCTGCAATTGACCCTGATACTGCTGAAAGATCTGGCAGAGCAATTTGGAATAGCAAATGCTCTTGGATACTCAGCATGTCTTGATCTCAGTTTTCAAAATCTAAATTTTGCCTTGATTTAAAAAGGGACAAATAACTTTATCACATAAATAAGATGCTTGCAAATCAGTACAGCTCATCCTCATCTGTATTCCTTATCACTGCAGGGTCAAGAAGGAATATGCTCATGCAGGTGCACCAGTATAACTGAGGATGTTCACACCAGTTAGCTGTAGGCACTTCTTGCATGTGCCTAAAGAAGAAGCCTCTGGTGTTTAACCAAAAATGTTCCAGGTATGTGCCCCTGCCTCAGCATGGTTTGGGGCATGGCAGACTAATATTTTGATCCCCAGTTACACATTTTTCATTCTCTTAACTCCACCAATCAGGGCAGGAAAAACCCATCACTGACAGTCTTACTGCAGTCTGTGCTGGGTTTTAAATAGGGCTGATGCTTGAAAACTGATTACAAATGTTGTTAATGAATCACAGGCCAAATTCTCTGCTTGGTGGCAGAGGAGGAAGTCAGAGACAGCCTCAGAAAAATTAAGTGCAGTGCAGGAATGATGGAAGATGGTCTTTTGCTTTCAGCAAATTACTATCTTCCATGAAGATTTCACTTGTTAAAATGAAAGTAATAACCAACATGGAAAACTACGTGCTACAAAGAGCTTGATTTCTTTCCCAAATTAAATTTCCATCTTTCATTTAGAAGTGGACTGTTTCTCAAGGATGCAAAATATTTTTTGCTCTTTTGTCCTGAGTCTGGGCTTTGCAGCAACAGCCCCTGAGAAGCTTATATGGTTCAGCAGGCTGCAGGCCAGCTGATATGGATATTAGACTGGTGTTAAACTGTGCCAAGTCTAAAGCCTGTGGATCGAGATTTTGTCAAACAGGGATCTCATTCTTCCCTCACTTTATGCCAGTATTACTCAAATTGCTTTCACTGTGGCTGTGCCTAATTTATACTGGGGCATGGAAGTGCAGAGTTAGGCCTGTGCTGATCAGATGAACAATTACAAACCCTTAATAAAAACACCCAAAAGAATAAGCCCCATGAAGTCAGCTGGAGCAGGGGATGTGAGACCAGGGCCAGCCATGAATTACCTTTGCATGTAGGAGCGCAGCAGCGTGATTCCCAGCAGGAAGTACATCATGATGGAGCACACCATCATGGCCAGCCCCAGCAGGATGGCCCGGTCCTCTCCAGCTTTCAGGGCTGTGACTGTTTTCCTTTTGTCCAGTAGGTCGTGATCCCTGATTTTTTGGTAAATATTTCTGAGGTTGAAAATAATACATTCTTATGTGAAGTTCATGTTTAATCATCAATACAGCCTCTACAGGGTGGGCACTTCCACCTCCATACCCATCTCATGGGAGAGAAAGGCTTAAAGGTCCTCTGGTGTCCTTTTCCAACACATTCACTCTGACCTGGTGGAAAGTTATTCATCTCCAAAATAAATTACAGCCATTTCTGAAAAGGTGAAAACCCCTTACAGCAAATACAAATATTAGACACTTGTGCCAGCTCAGTAAATGCTTCTTTGGTACAGCCTCTTTGGCTCAGTAGAATTATCCCAGAGGTGCATTTGACCTGCCAGTGCCATCTCAGGCCACCAGAAGATATCCAGGTGTATGAGGTGTCTTTTCTCCATCTGAATAGGGTAACAAGTCTTATGTTACCACATGTAGGAAATAGCTGAAGAAAGTTGTCATTATTATCTGAAAGGACCACGCTCTCTTTTGATTCACTACAGGCTATTGGTTTGGGAAATTTTCCGCCCTGAGTGTGACTCAAAGCTCATGAAACACTATGGGGATTTTGCAATTGATTTCTGTGGGTTTTTTTGATTGGGAGCTTATTTACTTTATTCATAAAACAGCTTTTTGGAAGCCCAGTTACTCATTAGAGCGAAAGCCCTCACAGAGAATTATCCACCAGAGCTATTTGTTCTGGGATTTAAAAAAAAAAAGAAAAAAATAAAAAAGAAAAAGAAGATACAACAAACCGTTCCCCCTTCAGCAGAGAGTCCTTTGCATTTTCTAACCATAAGTCCTTCTTTCATCTCCGAGCCTTTGATGATTCAATGGGTCATGAGGACACAATGGTGGAGAAGGAAATATTTGAGTACATTTCAAACACACTCAAACTTTGTGGGTTTAAAATGTACTTACAGACCTGAGGCTGGTCAAAATCTCCTGTGCTTTCTGTTATGGTTCTTTTGAATCATCCAGGCAGCACCCGAAGCATGTGAACCGCACACCTCTGAGCCCTGGCACCACCATAACATGGACACAGTAGTACACGTGGGAGAAGTTCCTCTTCTACTGTCTGCAAAATGGCAGGTGAGCAACATCAACGTCACTTTGGCCTCTAGCAAACCCACCACTCGTTTCAGCTGAAGCCACCAAGTTTCACTCACCCGTGGGGTTTGGAAAAAATAAAAATCACTGAGTCAGGTCAACCAGAGAACTTATGTTGGCTATTAAGGATAAAGAAATAGAGATAAGACAGATGTGAAATCATACATAAACACAGTAGAAGCAACAGCAAAAAATATGTTTAATCATAGGCTCCCTGAGACTGGAATTGAATTTCTGTTTAGGTGATGAGTCATAGCCAGGAAAAGCACATATGGTGTGGGGTTTTATAGCAAAAATCTTGCTTAGACTGCAGTCAATAGTCTCCTGTACCAAACAACCCTTGAGGGTTTTTTTATCCAGCTGTAGTTTACATCTTTAGGCGTCCATGGTTTCTCTTCAAAACCATCCTTTAGAGCTTGTCAGTATTTTCCTATTTGGAAATGAAATGGTAATTCTGCCTGTCAAGGTTTCCTGTGCTGTTCGGGAAAAAAAATATATTGTAAACTGGCAGATGCAATTGCCTTCAAAGAAGTAATGCAGAGTAATAATCTAATGCTACTTTTCTATTATTATTTATCAAACTGTATTTAACTGCTGCCATTAGGATTTGCATTGCTCCCAGATGGAAACAGGCAGGAAGGCAGAGATTGTCATGCAGTTCCAGCACATTAAACGATCACACAGCATAACTTATGTCAACGTGTAGGCATAAAACAGGCCCAGTGCAATCACTCACTGATGTCATTGGACATAAAAGGGATACAAATGGATGGTTTAAAAACAAATAACTAATTGAGATTGGTTACAAATGCTTGCCATGGCTTTAGCCAAGGAACACACCATCAGAGGTGAAAAAAGGATGGACTGAAGGGTGTGTAGTGAAAATGAGCTACCTGGCAAAGGTGACTGGTGACCACCTGCCAGGTGCATCCTCCAAGCTCACCTACTATAGGAAATAAAACTAAAGAAAGTTCTGCCTCAGAGGTCAGGCCTGGAACACAGCTTCCAATGCTCTTTTGTAAATATTTGTTATTCAAAGCCCCAAACAACAGCAAAGTGATAGCCTGGTGCGCCTCACTGAAGGCTTTTTTCCCCTGAATCCCTGCCAGCAGTCAGCCTGGTGACCCTGCTGGGGTGGGTGGTGGTGTGGCACATGCCAGCCCATGACAGCAGCCCTGTCACAGCCCAGGAGACAGCACTGAACAACCCTTCTTCCTCCTCCTCCTCACTCTTGTGCCTGCACTGGGGAGGTGCCAATTCTCTTTGCGTGATACTGGGAACATCTGCTGCTACAAAACTTCACATTTTTGCCCCTGAGAGCCCTGGTTTGGGGAACACAGTATGTTTTGCCCTGTATTTGGCCAGAAACAGAGCAGTCTCAGCACCTCCCTCACTGGGGCAGCAGCAGTGCCCTGCCCATGAGTGTGCAGCTGTGCCAGGGTGGGCGGGTTCATGTACCTGTGAACTTTTGGCACAGCTCAGGGGCCTCCCTCTGCTCGGTCAGCTGGAATAAAGCCCTGCTTAGCTGTCTGATTTTGGATCCCAGAGCTGCACAGCCACAGCCAGCTGCCTGCTGGGCTGTGTTTAAGTGCAGGTCGCTGCATCCCAGGCACTGCTCACCAAGTGACTCCATCGAATCCTTGTGATTCCCTGGGATAGCTCCCCATATGACATCCAGGGAGGCTGCTGGTTTTTAAAGAGGCCCCAGCTATCAGAACACGGCATCTCCCTGACTTCTGCAAAGGCATTTAATAGGAAGCAAGCCCCCAAGGACAAAAGGTCTTTGTGCCCTTGAGCATTTCCAAACTGAATTTCTCCCCTGCTAAATTTCCCTGTCCTTTCTTCCAGGTTGCTCAGAGGATAAAAACTGCCTGCTCTCCCCAGGCTCGGATGCCAGAGGGGTGATCTCAGCTGTGACTGTGCCTGCTGGGGACAGGCAGAGATTTCCCTCTCCATGTCCCTGCACAGCAGCAGTGCGGGGATCCCTCTCAATGTGGTCAGCAGATCCTTCTGTACCTCCTGCTCCAGAATGAGCAGTACTAAGAGCTCTGTAAAGAGTGCCAAGCGTCCTCATGGGAAAGCTAGAATAACCAGGCACCTGCAATTACTTTATTTATTTCAAATAAACACAGATTACCTACCTTCAAAGCCCTCCCCTTGCAGAGGGACCATGGTGTGACACTGAGGGAGACATTGCCTCCTCTGGCACCACGCAGTCGTGGGGCTTGTCAGACAGGGATGCCTGCCTGAATAATTCAGAATGACTTTGAATTCACATTCCCTTCTCTGATATCACAGTTGTTATGCAGATGTCACTCAAATTACCTCATGGTGAGGTGTTTACTGATATCAGAAATCCTTGAATGCAATAGTCAGAAATTACTCCTGTGTCTCACCTGCAGAATTCCCTGTGTTCAGGGATTTTTCTGCTCAGAAGCCACCTTCTTTACATTTTTATTTACAGGTATGTTTGACTGCACCAGTTTTTGCTAATAGACCTATGGCAACAGGAAATCTCTCTGGAGCCCTAAGAATAGACTCAGTGATGGTTGTAGGTGGATTCCTATAGACACTAACAGATTCGTTCACTCAATTCCTTCCCTCTTCCTCACCAGGCTGGACAAAACTGAACCAAACCAAACCAAACCAAACTAAACCAAACCCAACCAAACCAAACCAAACCCAACCAAACCAGTGCTTTGTTTTTCCAATGGTTGCAATGGTGTGTGGAGAACCTCTTTGACAGCTGAGAAAGAATAAGGGCTCAACTAGTTTTCCAAAGCATAAAATGTAGCACTGGGGAATTGTCGATGGCTAAAACAGCAATGAAATACAGATATTCTCGTGCAGATCCTGGAAAAAGAGATGCCTCAGAGATGCCTGATTCCTTTAGAGCAAGTGGCTCATTGCAGCACAGTTAATATTATGGTGCAACCCCTCAAAGTCTGTGGTTATAGCACATGTTGGGTGACAAGTTTGCTGATTCATACGACAATCTTCCTGTCTGAAGTTTGAAGAACAAAATTCTTGGGGAAGGGTCATTTAAGGTGAGTCATTTCTCTGAAAGGCACCACCTGTTTGATATAATGATGGCACTGGTGACCTTACATGTGTTAAAATCCCTGCCAGACACTGGAGGATGAGTTTCTCCCACTAACAGCACTTGCTCTGTACTCACACCTCTCCTCTGCAGTCCTCAGGCTGCCATCAGCACTCTCTTATTTCCATCTTCTTTTCCTCCCTTTCCCTCCTGAATTTTATTAATCACCCACAAGGTACAAAGGAGTCCTTCTGTACTCTGTAGAACCTCTTGGGAAATAAACCCACCCGAAGGCTTGTCAAGATATCTGAATTTACCATGGCTGGTGTGTAGGCACAGAGATACTGCTCCCTATTCCCTGTTTCTGCAGGCAGGCAGGGATGAGCTCTGCCTGGATTTGTAGTGACCAGACTCTGGTGAGCCCTCAGCCCAAGTTAATAAGCCTAGCTTCAAGGCATGGTGAGAGTCAAAGGCTGTGCTAATCAGGAGTTTCCAGCCAGCCCAAAGTGTGGGCAGATATCTCCTTCAAGTGTCTAACCCTGGACCATGACAGTGTTCCAATGCAGAAGGACATTAGCCTGGGGAAAATTCAATTAAAGAAGAGACTGGCAGAAGTATAGGAGGCATTTAGACAACCAGCTCCAATGAAAGTTCATGCTGCAAAGCTGGCCTTTTTGTCTTCAAAATATCTGTTTGGGATCAGACAATCCAAAGAGCTGAACACCTATGCAACCTTTGCAGAAACACTCAGAGAATCGGCCAATTCTCCAAAGAATCTCAGGGTCCTGAGGGCAGCTCTGCTGCCTGAATTCAGGAGTGCATATTCCCAAGCAGATGCCAACAGTAATGTCTCATTAGAATTACTGAAGAGTGTGTTTTGCTAATTGGTGCCGTAGATACATTGATATCTGGTTTTGTTTCACTGGAGTGTGATTTTTTGTGATTACATTTAATAGTGACCGCAAGAGGAACTGAAGGAGACGTGGAAGGGGCAAAGAAAAGAAAAGAAAGGCATATGTGTCCTTGTTGTGACAAGACAAGCTGTCCAGCAAATCTTACTACAAAGGAAAGGGATTTTGGAAGGATGAGTCTGAGCATTACTGACAATTATTATTTCATCATTGATATTTAACTTTTGTTCCCAACTGAGCACTGCCTTTGTCTGTGGACTTCAAACCTCTCCTTCCCTTTCCTTCTCTTTGGCACATTTCCCTGCTCCCCTGGGAGATCCAGCAACTCATTTATTCCTCTGTCTCCTTCAGCCTGTTCCCTCCAGCAACACCACTCAAGTGGGCTGGTGATCCACCAGCTCTCTTTCAAGCAGCTAAACAGCCCCCAGCTACTGTGCAATGTGTTGCACACAGGCTCATCCTCACACGTGCACCTGTATAACCAGAAATCATCTCTGGCAGCTGGATGCATCATTCAGATGTGCAACAGCTGTGTGGGGCAGTGATCTGCCTGGGGGACAGTGTGGCTGGAGGCAGGACACCTGCAAAAACATAAAGGCTTCACAGGGGTTGGGGCTGCACACCTCTGGCTGGGGGTTAGTGTGCTTTTAAACCTGAATCAGAAATGGCCACGGTGTGCTGCTGATGTCTGAGAACAAGGAAGACTTTGGCCATGGCTCTGGCATTGCCCCCCAGCTCTGCTTTGGCTTGGCACAGTAAACCTGGCACTCCTGGGCTGCTCCTGTGCCTGGTGGAGCAGGGTTGTGGGGCACAGGGAGGGCACCCTCTGCATCCCTCCTCCTTCTCCAGTGCCACCACTGGGGAGAAGCCACGGGCCACGCTCACAAATATGCAAACCCATAAGGGACAATCAGCACAGGTGCCTTTACCTTTTCTCATCATGTCGGTAAGATGTAGATCCCCGGCCACTGGTCCAAATAAACATTTTAGAGGGTTGCCCAGTGCTGGCTCTGCTCGCTGCAGTGGGACGGTGGAAGGACCTGGGGGAAGAGGGATAATTTTTGTCACTTCTGCCCATCCAACATGGCAGAGCACATAATATCCAGTGGGCCAGATCCTCTGTGGCCATGCCTCCTGTGCTCTGAGGATGGACATTTGTTAACTTGAGGTGAGATATAAAATAATGAGGATGAGACACCAGCGTGTTGGAATGGAGAATAAACCCCATTAGCGCCACTGGCAAAAGGTGAGGTTGGCTGATCAGGCTTAGCTCTGCTCCACGCTGCAAAGGATTCATACCATGGGCAAGAAATCATCAGTAGTTCAAAAAAAAGGTGATAGCTGTGTCCAATGTTCTTATGGCAGTATTTTCTGGGGAAAAAATGGCAATTGTTTAAGCACATCCACACTCATTACAGGTTTTTGGTTGTTCTGCAGCTCTCTGCAAGGTGAGGCTGTCAGGGAAGGTGTCTGAATGGGGTGGAAGTATAAGATGAAAATGTAGCATTTTGTGGAAATGTAACTGATATGACAAAGATATCTTTTCCCATGGAGAAATTACTATCCTGAGGCCAGTTAGATCCCTGCCCAAGAATTTCTTTGTTTCACTTCAGGGCATGAGATCTGTTGCCTTCTCTCAGGGTCTCAGGCCACATTGGACCTGCTAGTGGGGCTATGGCTCCCCTTGTAGCCCCTCTTAATTTCTTCTGGTATAAGTGAGACTCAGTTAAAAATCTTGGTCTCTGAGAATTGGGCCATTCCTGTGAAGGCTGAATTTGGCATTCTTTCACAGCACAATATTTTGTGTTTTTAATGCATTCAGATGCAAGCTTAAGGGAAAAAGAATTTCCAGATAACAAATAGTTGATTGTGAACTTTTCATACACTGGGGGCCATTCTTTACCTCACTGAAAAATAAACCTGATGGCTGATGCTGTCAGCAGGGAAGGCACATGATCTGAGAAAGTCTCTAATGTCACTGTCTCCATAATCATGCAAAGGGCTAATTTCAATATTTGCATAGTGGTGAACCAGGAGAATACTTAAATACTGTAGAGGTGGCTGCAGGGGAAGACTGACATGGACAGGAGCCAAAATCCATCTGTGTGCAGACAGGCTGATGGGTGCTGAGGGACTGGGCATTCCAGCTGGAGTCAGCCCAGAGCCCCCACCACAGGGGCCATGACACAGCCCCAGGCCCAATTCACACCCTGGTTGGTCAGCTGGCTGGGCAAACTGGCCAAACTGGTGTTCCTGTCACCTTCCACCTGCTGGGATCCTGCTGCCCTGCTCAGATGCTGGCTCGGGACCGGGACTTGCAGACAAGGACCTTGCTTAAAATAAGAGGTGTCAATATTTGATGAAGCTTTTGGCTGCATTGGTGAACAGCAAGTTGGACAAGAAGGTGGTCCAGAAGAAGGGAGGAAGAAGGAGGGGAATCTCCCCCAGCCCTTTCCCTGATTCTGTGGTGATCAGTGCAACCTGAATGCCAAGAACAATTCTGTTCTTTCCATACAACCACTGTAGTTAAGTACTGGGGAATGAACAAGATGAGGCACTACCTGCCTGAAATAACTATAGTTTAGGAGGTGAAGTAACATCTGCTGGGATCTAATTAATATAGCCAACAACTAAGTGTTTTGATAGTGATATTGGTCAGAAATTTCACTTGTGAGACCCTGAGCCAAATCCTCACACTGCTGGATGAGATTTTACCCACATTGCCTCAGACAGCATCACAGTGAGCACCCAGCCGGGGCTTCTGCTCCAAGACATGCAGGAGGGGTCAGGCCAACTACCCAAGGGCCACATTGCATGCTGGACTGAGCCTGCCCCAGGCTGAGTCCCTTAATGATGGAAAATAAAATTATGTTCTATTTAAATTATGCCATTGCACTCTTTAGGACGTCATGCACTACAGGAGAGCCTGGCTGGTTGTGCTGCCACAGCCTGAGTGGTCCCAGAGCCATCAGGAGATGGTGGTGAATGCTATTAGAGAGCCTTTTCTTAATTAAGCAAAACTTGGGCACACATTAGAGGTCATCAGCAGCTTCTGCCACCTGTCTGAGCCTACAGGGACACCCGGGCAGGACTTCCTGGGCAGGGAGCCAGATTTATGAGCTCCAGAGCAAATTGCTGGGCTGGGAGCTGGGTGAGGGAGTCTGTCCCACTGAGGGGATGCCAGAGAAGGAAAAGGGATGCTTCTCTTCCCAGTGAAGTCGGAGTGATTTCAGACTCCCTTGTAGTGCCAGTGCCCTGGAGCAGTCCATATGTGACAGCTTTAATGCTGCCTGCTTCGTTAGTTGAGCAATCCAAGCTAACTACCACTATTTAACACACAATTGCACACCTAATTTTGTGTAAAATTGTAACACTGATGACATCATAACACTACTCCAGAGGTCGAATAAGTGACCGAAGTCCATGGTTCCCTTAGGCAGGGGTTAGACATTAGGTAAAAACCTTTTGTGCACCAGCAACAACACAAACTCCCCAGGACCCTTCTTTGAAGGCCTTTGGAGGATTCATAACCTCCGAAGTTGCAACCTCCATGAGCATGCTCTGCCCCACCAGGTCAGTTAAACTTCCATGCCTTTCTCCCCTGCTGGGTAAGTCTCTGTGAACCATGCTCCTTCACTGTGCCCTCTCTCTTTTCTGTGAAAAAAATAACACTACTTTTTCCTGGTTTTTATCCCCCATGGCTTCTCAGAGTCAGCTGCTGGCAACTTTTTTTTATCATGCAACAAGTAATCAGCCTGTGCAACTCATTACTGCAGGATGTCAGCCTTGCATTCAGAGTGGATTGTGTTATTGCTTGAACAGATGGAGCACCTGAAGTCACAAAAATACCTTAAAAACAGTGGAGAAGAGATGTTTCAAGCTGCTTTTTAGACTGCCAGGACTCTGTGGGGGATACTCCTACAGGGCAGGTTGTTCACAAACTGCTGTAGATGAGGTGACCTTTGCTAGTCAGGGTGCTGGGTGGGTCTCTGGCCTTTCTGCCTGACCTTGCCTGGACACCTCCGTCTCCTTCACTATTTACACAATGTGGCATCAATGCTGCTGTCTCTTGACACGGTTGCCACAGTGACAGGCAAGGAGGCCAAGCTTTGCTTTTCACAAAACGCACTTCATTCTTCATATCTGGGTCTATTCTGAGTAAATAGCTCAAGGCTAAGGGCAGAAATGCAGAGTAAAGAGTGCACAGTCTGGTACAAACATGAGTCTGTGATGCTCTCCCACTTCTCTTGTTCTCATCCTCTTCTTGAGCATTACCTGCTGGTGGATTTCATGAAATTCACTAGAAAACCTGACAAGATATCCACTTTTTCAGCCATTGCAAGGTGAAAACTTGAGATAGCTCTTAGAAAATTAGAACTATTCTGCCCTGTCCTAGGGACTATCAGCGTGTCCACATGCAACCACCTGACTGAGGATTTCAGTGTGAAGAAAACACAACAGGGTAGCATTTGCTTCAAATTGATCCAAAAAAGGATGTAATTCTGAGGGTAAATCACAAAATCCCTTAGCTGGCACCTTGGGGACTATATTACATACCCTGTGTTACTCTGTTGTCCTCACTTTCACCCTGGGTTGGCTGCTCTCCTTCCTCTGCCTTCAGATTGTGTCATGATTGGTATGAAAGTCCCTTATCTCTAGGTCACCACGGCTGTGAAGAGCCAAAGAGAGATGTTGCAGACCATGTTTTTAGATGGAAAGCTGGGTTTTATGTGTGTGTTTGCTTGAAATTGCCTCTGCCTATGTTTATGTTAATCACAGGGTTTCTGAGACCTTGGAGAACCATTTACAGCACCAAACTAATGAGCTTTTTTTCCCCTTATGACATTTCATTTCCTGGGCAGTGTGGCCACTGTAAAAAGAGAAGCACTTGCATTAACTTTGCTTCATAAAAGACACCCTGATTCATCAAAAGGCAACAAAAGCTAAACGTCCACCTAAAGATTCAATCACTGACCACCTCAGCCCTGTGAATACACCCACATCCCCCACTGCCCATGCTGACAACTGCTGGATGCTTTATCCCAGTATTTCCCAGCCAGAAAATTCATTCAAACCCCAAGGGAGTTCTCTGGAAACCCCAAAGTTTTCCTGCTAGCCCACATGTTACCCTCTCCCCTTGCCACCCACAGCAGCCAGTGCCAGTTCTTGGACAGATGGGTCAGTGGCTGTTGAGTGATGGGAAATATTTGGTCTCTCTCATGCCTGGATAGAGCCTTTTTTTGAGTGGTCCCACCCACCATCACCCGTGAGAAAAGGAAGAGGCTGAAACCAGGTATCAAAGGCAACCCGCAAGAAAACAATAATTCATTTTGAGGTGAATTTACTGAATATCAACAATTAGACTTTGTGTCCAAATAGGTCTTATCTGTGCCTCTGTCTGGTGATAGAATGTTCTCTTATGGATTTGATGAGCCAGAAAACAGGGAAAAGTGGTGTGTGATGAAGGATGGGAGAGTAAATAAAACAGCCTGTTGAATTTTTAATGTAAAGTGTAGCCTGACTGGAGGGTAGTCTGGCTTTCAGGTGCCTTAAAGCATGGAAGAGTTTCCCAGGCAGAGTGGTGGAAGTAACTAAGGTATTAAGGTCCTGTCGGATTCAGGAGATGATCCAGGGCAGGTTTCCAGTGCTGGTATTAAAATAATAAAAGAACTGGACTAAGGATCCTTGTTTGCATCCAAAACACAAGAGAAAACACACACCAAGAACACAATTAAGCTAACTCACAAAAGAAATGCATCTGCATTAGCAGAAGACAGTCACCACTTAGGGAACATTTAATGCTCTGGCAGCAGCAGCTCTGAATAGAGGAGCAGCAAAAGCAACACCAAGGGGTGAATTTGTGCCTTGTGAGGGAACTTTGCTGCTCCACAGCTGATGGACAGGGGCAGGGCAGAGTGAGACAAATTGCTGCTCTTGTTGCAGCCTCTCAGGAGCCCCAGCTGTACTAACAGACTAATCCAACCAGCAGGTGACCTTCAGTCTGGGCAAGGGGAAAGTGGACACTGGGCAGCTGTTAATGTACTGACAAGAGTATGGGAAGGCTGATGGTTAATGATGCTTCATTAATGATTCACCTCTGTTTCTGACCCTGCTCCAGAGTCTCCCCAGAGCTCAGAGCTGAGCTCTCCATCTAGATTTTGAGTTGAATGAGAGAGACATCCTGGACAGAGAGTGGTCTTGCTGGATTCCCATGTCACAGGCATGTCTAGGACATTCCATGTCCAAAGGAGGAGAGTGGCACTGCCAAGGACAGCTGAAGCCATCACACAAGAGGTGCAGGTTAGCTGTGTGAGGAACAGAGTGACATTTGGGTATGTTTTCTAAGGCAGTATTTCTTTATACTTGAAGTCACCCTTAACAATTGTTAATTCCCTCTCTCCAGTACATACAGGAGAAAAAGAAGCATTCAGAAAGGCTGAGGTATCTGTATCTCCCTGATACACAACAATATGTCTACACTTCAAAATTAAATATTCCAGTGTAACCTCTGAATCTTCCAGGTTTCTATCTCATGATGTTCTTCTCTCCAGTGCTGACTTTCTTTGTTTTGAAAAAGCTTTTAAGCCTTGCCATTTAATTATGCCCCTCATCCCCAGGCTTCCACATTCCCAACAGCTACCTTCCTAGTCCACCCAGCATGTCTGTAGACTTTATAGCCTTTATTCTTCATGATCTTTTTACCTTTAACTTCCTTCTCCAATTTTCTTTTCTTATTTTTTTTTCCAAGTCCCTCTTCCTATACATTACTATCCCAGTGACAACTTGTTTCGCTCACCTTGGCCACACTGTGTTAGTCTCAATTATTCTGATTTAGCTGATTGAAGCAGCAAATTTGAAGAAATTCCTTTGTCCCCAGCTCAGCTACAAAGGAGAGGGTTAGAGCAAGCAAGAGACTCACAACTTCTCTTCTTTGGTGGCCTTTTGGTTGCCTTGGAGCAGTCTGGCATTATGGCCTCAGTTTCCTGATCTGTACAAGAGAAGTGCTGGTGCCACCACTGTACCTGGCACCTTCAGACCATGCCCATGGCAGAGCATGAAGTGAAGAGCCAGCCCTTGTTACCATCCTCAAGTTTTGGTACTGGTGAGTTTGCAATCCAAGCACGAGGCAATGCCTCTCTTGGCACGTTGCAGTCGTGAGGATCAACGTTTGTGAGGAACAGCTGAACATAATTGTCCACTTTTCCTGTCAGGATTCTGCAAACATTTTTAGCTTTCTGTGCTGAATTGAATTTACGTAGCAAGTGACACATTGGACAAGCACTATATTCATCATCTCAGCTGCTCCCTGGCTTCACAGAAGGGCACAATCTGCGTGTAAAATGGGGTTGGCTCTGGGAGGGGGTGTAGCAGTGGCAAGTGTGGGGTCACCTCCCTGCAATTTGCTTTTATCCAGCTGAGCCAAGAGAGTTTTATAGTGAGATCTGCTCTGCCAAAGACCAGGCAGTATTACACTGATGGAGAAGGATCCTGAGGGTAAGGAGGAAGTAGTGAAAGTGCTGCACTACCTCACTTGGTGCTCTCCTTGAAATCTTAACACAGTCCTCTGCAACTGCAGAGGGTTAGATCACCTTGGGTGCTGCACTGCACCACAAGAGCTGGGCCAGGCTGGCTGGATAAGAGCATGTGGGTGGCAGTGAAGAGGCTCTGTGGCTCATGGCTATGCCCTGATAAACCCAGTGGGAAATAGAGATGGGGTGAGAGAAAGGAGATGGAGTGGAGGCACACTGCTCCATGCTGAGGTGTCTGTGATGGTCACCAGAAGGGAATGACCTTCTCCCCACAAAAAACTGAGTTTTTGTGGGTACCTACTTCACAAGATCTTAAAGAATGCTGTTTTGGATACTAATAAATCTATTTTTAAGAGTAATTTGTTGCAGAATGGGAGCTGAATGCCTCTGACTATGCTGAAGTGACTGGCTTCAGACTTGACTCCTATGTCCTTTCACCGCTGCCATTTGAGGGACCCAGGATTTACACCCCAAAGTGTGAAACAAGAGAGTATTGGCAGTGTTGTTTTAGAGGTGATGAACAGAGGCTGCTGAGACTTGGCCAAAGGCTCCCAGGAAGTCTGTGGTGGTTGTAGTTGAAAAAACAGCCTAAAAAATGGTGGACAACCACCTTCCACCCAGAGAGGAGGGAGGACAGCCAAGACACATACAGAAGCCTGTGTCAGAGAGCAAAGGCAGAGCCTTGCTTTGTGGTTGTGCCAAGTCCCATCCATGGGGACACCCCTTCCAGCTTTGTGCAACTGTGCCTCAGCTTTACACCCCTCCAGAGAAGCTGATCTGAGAAGGACATGGCTTTCAAATGTCCCTGAAGAGAGCTTCACTTCAGCACTAAAATGCCGAGGGTGTGTTTGAGGGTAGGAGCACAGGGAGAGGAAGGGTGATGTGCTGCTGGGGACACAGAGGACATCGGCAGCTTTTAGGGAAACCACAGAGGAGAAGCATATTGAATGAGTGATGTGGCTGGGGAGGGAGGTGAGGGCAGAGAAAGATAAACAGATGCAAAGCAGCACCCAGAGGAAGAGCATGAATAGGCAGGGCAGATAGGGCAGGAGTGGCTTTTCTGTCACCTAATTCCTTGAGCAGGTCAATCATCCTTTATCTCCTTTGAGTCAGTGCCTGTGCCATGGAGAGCAGCAGCCAGAACAAAGCAAAGGCAGAGGAGAGCTCAAACTACTGCCCAGCGGGAAGTGAATACTCTGGCACTATTTATTTTTGAGTCTGCATTTGGATTAGCTGTAAAGAGCTATGTGGATAAGCAAGCAGGCAATTACAGCTGGGACGTGCTGCTCATGAATGGAAACAGCTCCAATCTGCTCAGGACATATTGAAATTCTAATTCAGTTAGATTCCTTTAGTTACAGCGCTCATCACAGACACTAAAAGAGATAGGATTAGAAAATAAATACAACTCTTCTGCTGCCTTTGGTCTGTCTTCTGTGCTCCCCTTTCCCTCCTCCCCTCCCCAGTTTTAGCTGTTGTTTGACTTTATTTTCTGTGGTAAAATACAGCAGTCTGTTCTTAGTCTTGTTAATTTTTATGGGCATCTAGCAGAGCACAGCTGGCCAGACCCATGTGCTGCTGAGGGGTGGACAGTGAGCCCCAGCACAAAGCCACTGCTGCAGCTTCTCATGCCACATCTTACTAAAGACCACTGCCCAGAGACATCTGCAAAGGTACAGGGGTGACACAGAGACCCAGAGCACAGCAAGGACATGATTTGCAAAAGCTCTTCCCAGGCATCATCCTGACCCAGAAAAGAGCTCCAGCCTGCACTGCTCATCCAGTAAGCAGGCTGGCTCTCTGCTTTGGGCATTGCTGTGAAGATCCTTCACCACTGCAGGCAAACACTGTGTTTGTGCAGGCAAGTTCCTAAAAGATTTGATTCAAAAAAGTGACCAGGGAAGAGGACTGGGACTGCTGCATCAGCCCTGCCAGTGTGACCTGGAAATTCAAGGAAGTTACTTAGCTGTGTGCTGCTGGTTTAATTTCTCTGTCTGTCAGTGAAAAATGCTGTATTAAATCTGCTGACATATGCAAGGAACAGATAATTGAGCTCTAAATGTCAGAGACTGCTGAGTTGGAGGAACAGAAGGAGCTTGAATGTGTATCTCCACCTGACTGGCAGTTGTGTTCCATCACATGTGGTCTCTTAAACCTGCTGAGGGACCTCTGAATGCAGGGGAATGTCCACAGGTAGGTTGTGAATAGTCCTGATACATCAGCTTAGAAACCTGGTTATGGCAGACCCTGGGTAGAAAGTTCTTGTCTCCCTTGAAACTGAGGAAAGGGCTTGATGGAGAAAGACAGTTGGAATATCCAATATGACTGATACTGAGTCATAGAGCTGTGAAATAAGCAACTCTCTGGTAAAAACAAGCACCCAGCTTGGCTCTCATGAGCATCTTTCCTCTTTGTCTTATTACAAAAAGGGTAAAATTGACATCATAAGCACTCTGCAGTGGCTTGTCATCCTTTCAGAACACAAACTTCACCATCTGTAGCCCTCTTAGTTGAATATGATAAATTGCTCAGATTCACAAAACAAAATTTTGTGCCCAAGTGCTGTAGAAAAGCTCCAGACGTATTTTTTTTCCTGCACACATTTCACATAGTTTTCACAGAATTTAAAATTTTTATGCCATTATTTTTTAAAATGTAATTCTGTAGGTGCAGCTGCTTGTTGGCTCTTAAGTCTAAGTCACGTGCAACATGGCTACAACTCTGTGGACCTTTGAACTCACACCCTTGTCCTCTGGAGATCCCTGTTTACTTTGCCTGATTGCTTTTTGCTGATTAGTGGTGAGGAGCTGTTGTTTTAACAATGAGCTCAATATTAAGATATTGAATGGGAGGGAGTTCTCCCCATTGAGTGGTTCTACTAGTCATAGCAAAATAGAACAGCTCTTGGGAATAATGTGGAAATCACATTTCTAATGACCTCTAAACACAGCTAATGCTTACCAGTTGGGGACCTCTGCCCATGTATGACCAGATATCCTCTGTGATAGTCTGGGGAGTGATGGTAAGGATGTCCAAGCCACATATCAGGGACAGAAGCCAGCTGGCTGATTGGAAGAACAGTGCAAAACCCTGATTCCTCCCGGGCAGCTATGTGCCCCAGAGAACCATTTCCAGTGCAAGAAGAAGGAAGCCTTTCTGGTGGAGACATTTGTGGATAGGACACAATCAAATCCAGCCTGATGAGCAAGGCAAGGGAGAAAGTTAGAAACTAAGTGGGTCACATGAAGGCAGAGTGTTAGAAAGACGGGGATCACAACCTAAAAGAGAGTAGTGATGCACAGGAGAGAGCAGGAGCAGCAGCATACTGCAGCAAGGCAGTAATGAAATGCACAAGGCAGTTGGGATGGGGTGGATGGGAAATCTGGTGAGGTGAGGAGTTGATTGACTGCTGAGACTGACTGCTGATGACTGGGCTTAGCCCAGTGCTGCACCAGCCACGAGGTAAAAAATCAGAGCAAACTCTAAAGCAGCTGCTCTGCAGATGAGTTCAGTGCCTGGTAGGCTGGATGATCGAGATGCAGATTCAGCCTCTTTGGTAAACAATAGCTCAGGAGTTATGAATCTCTACAGATGTGTCCTTGTAGTATAATTTTTAGCATAAAACCAATTTCTCTTTAGAGTCAGGAAGAAAGATAGAGAGAAAGAACAAAAGTAAAGTCTCTCTAAGACAGAAGCTTGTGCATATGCGTTCAATGCAGTTTTGAACCAAAAATGAGAACAAAATCTCTGCTGCTCTCTGAGGGCAGTGGAGCATGCTGAACAGTGAAAGGCACGACCATGAAACCAAAACCCCTTGTATTTTTGGTCTTATAACTGGTCTGGAAATGAGAGCAATGGTAGGAGCAGTCACAGATGCTTCCATTCCTCACATGACAATAATCTATATTAATTACTGCAATCATCCAGCTTCAAACAGTGTCACTGCAGTGCTATTACTGTTGAAAAGTATTGAGTTTCCAAGGAGGTGAATGTCTTTTTCTCTCCCTAATCATGATTGCTTGGCTTAGTACTTGGGCCAAGCTTCTATTTAACCAAGACAAATGGATATTTCCAAAACAAGCAAGTTAACACTATGCATCACATTATTACTCTCCTCACAGATTTCTTGCCTCCTGTGCTATTTTACTCAGCTGCTAAACACAAATAACAACAAGAACAGGGAGAAGGAACTATGCAGGATCCTATATGTATTAAAGGTAAAATAATACATAAATCTGGTTTTGACCATTACTTTGTCTTATTCTGTGACAGCATTTTCCCTCGATCAGTGTAACATAACAACATTATTTTGTCCTATAATTTCTCTTCTGTGAAACATGGACATCCACACCACATTTTTGCAGATACCACCAGCCTATCTGACTAATATTTTGTCTCTTCCTGCTTGGAATCCTTATTTATCATTTAAGTTGATGTGCCAGCACTGTAGGTTAGCATTCAGAAGAGCAGATGGGGAATTAGAGACAAAACTTCTGTCAGTGATAACGGGACTTCCATGCTTCATTTCCCCCGGGGCACAGTGAGTGTTTTCCTTTTCAACAGTTCTGGGCAAAACTGCCTTAAGGAGTTGGTGGCAGCAAAGCTGTGAGCTGGCAACACACTGAAATTGTCAGAATGCAGGGATAGATTTTGGGTTGCTGGGCTATTTGTGGGAAGTTATTTTGTAATAGCTCCCGGGAAGATATCCATCTCAGTTCTGGAGTTCCAGTGCGAGATACCCAGAGAGAATTGACTTTCTGGGAGAGTCAGTGAGAGCTCTGGCACTGAACAACTTCTCTTCCACAAGTGGGTTCACCTGACATTTCTGGCTGTGCCGACCAGGGCAGGCTGCAGATCCATGAAAGGTCCTAATTCAGGTCTCCAAACTCTCCAAATCCCACTATTTCAGCATCATCCTGATCCCCACTGCTGCTGGGGAGCACCTCAAGGCTGTGCATGGGCAGCTCAGTGAGGGGGGGTTTCTTATACCCACCTCCCACAGCTTTACTCAGGCAGTGTCCAGGACAGGCCACATGTCCTTGTGTGCGGATGTGTGAAGTCCACACATGTTGTACCTTCCTTCAGGGAAAAGCTCCCCCGTTTCTCCAGCAGCTCTGTGCACCAGCCCCTTTCCCAGGCTCCAGGGAATCTCGTTTTTCTGTTGGGTTCAGCACCCAGAGTACAAAGGACCTCTCCAGCTGGGACGTGGTTCATGTGCTGCAGCCTCAACATTCTTCACCAGCAAGGAGTCACAGCCACAGGAACATCCCACCTCTGTCCTGGGGACACTCCCAGGCTGGAGAGCCCTGTGGCACCTCCCTGGGATGAGTGACCCCACACGCTGCTGGCTCTGCCATGGGCTGTGCTGCTGGTGCTGCCCACTGGCCACCCAGCAGCCACTGAATGAGAGGAACCATCAGGGTCAAGGCAGAAATCACTGTCCTCACACACCAAATGACACAGGGGAGATTAAAACCAGATTCTGTCTGCTAAAATGTGCACTGAAGATGCATAGGAGACCTGCCCAGAGAGCAGGAGCTTGCCCCTGTCCTCCAGTGCCACACAGATGGGATTTGTTCAAATAATTGCCACGGGTACAGCCTGCACCATCTCACCTTGCCTGGCTTTTGTCTCTGAGGGGTCCATCATTTGGCCATCCTCCACCCACCTTCTTCCAAACAGAAAAAGGCTTTTACTAAACATTTGATACTGCCATTAATGAAACAAAGAAATAGATGCTGAAAATCAGAACATATGTGTTATGCCTGTATTCTCTGCTCTTTAGGACAGTTTAACAATTACATGTTAATTTTCACCCAGATTGATGTTTCTATGGATATTCTTCCTGCCTCCATCTCTTTTAAGAATCTTTGAGCCTCAGTAATCATGTGGATTACATTTGAATCAAAATGCAGAAAAGCTGTGTGGTCACATTGACCTTGAAATCCTGAAGACCATTTCCATTATAAAGGTGCTTTACAGCAGAGCTTGTGACTGAGGAGGCTGCTAAGGGAAGTATGACCAAAACTGTTTTTCACAATGGAGAGATTCTCAGGATACTACCTTGTTCCTAAAAGCTGGTAATTGAATTCTTCAAATTGTTTGGATTATTTAAGCAGACATAGCTGTAGGGTAACTTGTGAAGGTGTCAGCTAATGCCCTGCTCATGCCTCAAGCTGTCCCTGTTGTAAAGTGTGTGCCTTTCTCTCTAATACAGTGCAGTAAGTAAATAAAAGCTGGTAGTCTTCTTCCAAATGTGTTGAGAGGGCTTTTATCCCTTATTGATTTCATAGTGGTAATTCAATAAGAGTAAATATTATCAGGAACTGCATTTTTATTGTATTTTAACTTTCACCCATACTTGCTCCTCTTCCTTACGCTAGAGCTGCTTTTTAAAAATTCTTCTTTTTAAGCTTCTGTACAAGCTTAATGAAGTCCATCATTTCAATGCTCTTTGATATGTACTCAGAAGAGACTGGGTACTTGATTTTCTTCTTATTTACACCTGTGAGGTCAGCAGCTGAATTCAGAAGCAAGCAAAAGGCCAGAGCAATGCCACAGAGCCTGTCAGCACCACAACAAAGGCTTTTCTTTAGTTTGCCGTGGTCCTTTGGGAAATCCTAACAGCTGCACTAATGTTGGATGTAATTGAAGAAACACACTCCTTGAACAGGCAGGCAGTTCAGTATTTAAACATAATGCCTGTTGAAGGAATGCATGAAAGCTGATTTTTGACCTTCATGTGAGGCAAAAAAGAGATTTTTTTTTTTTTTCCAGTATCTGTACAGATTTAAAAATGATGTGGAACATTTTATCCAATAGTAGCTTTTTTAATTTCTTCATAGTGTTTGTATTTATTTTTACATTTTGCCACAATGGAAATTCAATCAAAGTCAAGGATTTTATCACCTTTCCACTCGACTGCCTGAGTCAGATGCTTAAAATGTAACACCAGCAGCCCTGTGAGTAGTCGATTAAAAAAAGTCAACCTTTTGCACTATAGCCCAGAGAAGTGCCTTTTTGGTGTTTTTGTTTTCTGTAGCCTGGTGGAGTCATTTGCTATCAAAACACGTTTTCACCCAAAGTGGTCTGCTATTGGCACATTAAAAGGGCTGGAAAATGTTGCTGCTGGAGTGTTTCAGCTGCCAGAGTGCTCCCCAGTCAGACCAGTTTGCTGGTGCAAAGTTCTGGGCTTGCAGCAGGAGTTCTGCTGTCAAACACATTTGCTGACTGGGAAGCACCAATTTGCTTCCTCGCACTCAGTGCAGGGAAAAGTGAAGTTTATTTAATCTGGAAAGTAGAAAGCAGGAGTGGAACAAAAATTACTACCACTCTGCACCTTCCCAGCTTTCCTTTATGCTCCCAGAACTTCTTTTTTTGTCTATCACCACTTCCAAAGCTCTCACTTGCTTCACCACAGCTGGAGCAGCAGTGGTTTCAGCAGCCAGGTCCTCCTGAGGCTCTGTTGTCCCAGGTGTGGTGTGACAGAGGATGCTCATTCAGCCCCTTGCTGCTGCCAGTCCCCCCAGAGGACGTAAACACTGGCAGTGGGAGAGGAAGGGCTGACTAGGAGACAGCACATCCAGTTCTGTGTGCAGATTTTGATGCACAGAATAAATTCCTGTGGGGTATGGGTCACTGAGCAAAGATATCCACGTGTGGGTTCCTATTCCATGTACCCTGCTGTAAATACAAACCAGCTGGATGAGCTGGAAGGTCAGGCTGGCTCCAGCAGTGCCCTGACCCCTCTTTCTGCTCATCTTTGAAAGGGCATCCCCCAAGTGTTAGCTTGGCAGTACTTGGAAGAGTGTCAGCAGTTACAATAAGTAACTGATACTATTCCCTAAGTGTCTATATTTTCATTTCTATGGAAAACATTGAGCTGATCTAGGAGCACTTAATTTGGGAGATGCAACTCAATCCCAGCAAAAAGCAACACTTGGAAGACCACCCGTGGATTTCAGCAGATCAGATCCCCTGCAGTTAAACTAAATGTCATCACACTGTACACAGCTGCTGACTCCAGGTTTGCTAATTTGTAAAACAACATGAAGAAGATGCTGCAGTTGTGAGCAGGGCAGCTGAATTATAGGTACTTAAGCAGCACTGTAGGGATATGAATTCTGTTTATTGCACAAACCTGCCTCTATAATTAATAGAAATTATACCATTCCCTTGCTCTGTTTTCATTAATTCAGACTGATAGCTTTGGAAGACCAGAACAGGTTAGGAAACACATTTTGGAAGAACAGGAGAGAACTAGAGGACTTTCTCAGCTTTTCAGCATCACTCCAGATCTCCTTCAATGTGTAAGGAGCAAAATTACTAGCAATGCTTTGGGTGTGACAAACCACCTGGCACCATAACTATAACCTTGTTTTACCTTTCCCTGCTCCTGGGACAAAAGATCCAAACTTCCCTGGCTACCTGTCTAAATTGAACATTATGAAATGTACTTTAAACCCTCAAGAAACAGCCCCACTCAATCCAAAACCTTCTTAAACCCCAACTGCTCTCTAAGACCAGCGCCAGCACGTCCCAATAAAAACAGACTGCAGGGTTTACCTATCAAGCTGCAAATGAACTGAACAGCCCTGCTCCTTTAGTGGGAGTTTTATAGACCTCTTTCCCCTCTCTTAGGAGGTGTAAACATATCAAGGTTTAACATTATGCTTTATTTATCTCAGTGGTGTAGTGTGTTATTGTTCCCACAGAAGCACCGGTGATTCTTTATCGCAGTAGAGAGGCGGGCACTGCGTGAGCCAGAGCTGCTGCAGGAGCTGGCTTAGCCATGGCCAGTCACATCTGAAACAGAGCTGACTTTGGGTGCTGTTCCATTATTTTGGATGCTCTGGAAGCAAAGTGTGTCCAGAAATGAGCATGAAAATCAGACAGCTGCACAAGGGGCAGTGGCCTCCCCGCTCGTGGCAGAAAGCTTTGCCCCCAAAACAGACACACAGGAATAGGCACATCCAAGAGGACTTGTTTTCCTCATGATTCATTGAAAACAGAATTAATCCTAACAGCTTGCTAACATAAAGTACGTAGTGACCACTGAACTGCTCTAAGGAGGGCCCTTTACTGATGTGACTCCGTGGCCAAATGTAATGCAATTAAATGATTGGATTTGGTTACGTATATTGACATGGTGTCAGTGACAATTTCCATTCTCTCTATTATTTCTATAAATAAAGTCATCTGCCATAATTAGAAAATATGAATGTGCTAAGACCTCCATTAATTCTTCTCCATATTAATCTAAGATCTGGGCAGATGTTTATTAATACCTTGTTTCACTGTGTTCATCAGCTGTTACCAAGAATAGAAAGATTGAGACCTGATCTCGTGCTGAAGGTTAAACAAGAGCAGATCTTGCCAAATCTTGGCTTCTGATTGACGTTTTGACAATACCTTGGTTTTTTTATCAAAATGTTTTTTGAATTTTGACCCTCTCTCTGTCCTTCTTTCCCTAAGTGCCCTTTGGACCATGTATGAAACTCAGTGGTGTTTCCCATGCTCTGACCTGATGTGAAGCTAGAGCATGTTGTGAGTTATTTAGGGCTGAAAATGGACTTTCTTTACTGCTGTACCCAGCAGAGTCCAGTTGGAGCTCCTGGAATTCATAAGGTCTTGAAGAATTTAAATAATTTCAAGATTTCAGAATAAGCATGACCCAAACCCTACCATACAGTCATCAGCAGGAATCCTGAACTGATTAACTGGCTGATATGTACTTTAAAGATTGGTGGCTCATCCCATCCCATCCCATCCCATCCCATCCCATCCCATCCCATCCCATCCCATCCCATCCCATCCCATTCCTTGGCAGATTCAGAGACAACCAAAGCAGATGCAAATGGCTCAGCAAAACAGAAACAGATTTCACGTCAAAACTTCTCTTGAACTCAAAAAGGAACACGGGTACAAAATTATACCTTGTTTTGTACAAAGTAATTTTAAGTTCATATATATTAAAAATAATTGAAAAAAACCACCAGTGCTGCTTTCACCATTTCCTAGTCTTTGTCCATCTCCTTTGTTTTGGCTGCTGCTTATCTCTTCTCTTGGCTACCACCTTGAAATTACCACTTTTTGCACTCTTTTTCCCTTTCTTGAAATTGGGTTCGAAGAAATGCACATAAAGAGCTGTTTTTAGGTCAGCATTTCAATTAGTTTTAAGTCTTACATTTCTATTTGCTAAGTCTGTACCTTATTTATTATTTGCATTGAATCTTTGCCTGAGTGTTTGCATTGATTCTGATAACTCTGTGGGGTGCTTATCTGTACAAATAGATCAGTAGCTTTTGGGCTGCACTTTCTGAAGCAATAAACTGAGAGACTTGCTTTGAACTTGAAAGCTTTTGTACTGCATTTACTAAGACAGCAAACTATTACAGATGTATGATCCACAAAATTACTTCAATCCCATGCTAAAGGAAGTAGATTTTTTACCTGTTCTTCCTGGTAATTTTTATTTAAACAATTGCCAATTTTACACCCCCTTTTTTTCATTACAGTCACCCTGAGTTCATCAGGGGAAAGAACATCACTGATGTCATGGTGACATTCTTTCAGAGTTGACAGGTTTGTGTTAATTGCTGGTCCCAGCAGGCCCAAGTGTGTGGATCACCCAAGAGACTAATCTATAGAGAGGATCTAACAGGAATCAATCTCCCTCCAGAGAGAAATGCTCTCTTCTCTTAAAATGCAGTAAAACAAACCCCGCTCTAATCTGATCTGAATTAAAATCAGATTTAAATCAGGAACAAACTAAGACTTTAATTTCTATTTCTAGTTTGTTCTAGTAAATCTTTGCACTGTCTCCTTCTAAGCCAATTTTGGGCGAAGTTGAAAAACACAGCTCCACAAAGTCTCTGTGGGAAGGCACCAGGAATGCAGCAAGATAATAGTGCAGCAAGATAAGGGGGATTAAGATTACTTCTGGTCTTTTTTAAGACATAAGAGGTGAAAAAGTTAATGGAACACTCAACCAAGAGACATTGCTGAGACCTGCAAAAAGTGATAAACCAAGATAGCTGGGTGAAATATCAGTGAGTGGCTGGAGTTTTCCATGTACATTGCAGCCTGCTGAATTCCACATGGATTATGGCATGGAAAGATGCCTGGCAGAAAAGGACCTGGGCACACAGGTCAACAGCTAGCCAAACAGGAGTCAGAGGTGGCCAAGAAAGCCAATGGCATTGCACCTTGTGTAGTGTGGCCAGCAGGACCAGGGCAGAGATTGTGCCCCTGTACTCAGCACTGGTGAGGCCACACGTCGAGTGCTGTGTCCAGTTTTGGGTCCTTCACCACACAAAAAACATTGAGGGGCTAGAGAATGTCAGAGAAGGGCAAGGGAGCTTGGAAAGGACCTGGAGCATGAGTCCTGTGAGGGGCAGCTGAGGGAGCTGGGGGTGTTTAGCCAGAAGAAAAGGAGGCTGAAGGATGGGGGGTGGGAATTTATTGCGTTTTGTAATCCGCTCAAAGGAGGTTTTAGCAAGGTGAGGGTTGGTCTCTTCTCCCAAGTAACAAGTGAGAAGACAAGAGGAAATGGCCACAAATTGTGCCAGGGGAGGTTTATAATGGCTATTATTAAAAGTGCCTTCACCAAAAGGATGGTCAAGCCCTGGAACAAGCTGCCCATGGAAGTGGCTGAATAATCATCCTTGGAAGGATTTCAAAGAGATGTAGAGGAGTCATGCAGGGACATGGTCTAGTGGTGGACTCAGCAGTGCTGGGTTAGTGGCTGGACTTGATGATTCTAAAGGTCTTTTCTAATCTAAAGGATGTTATTATTCCACACTGAGAATTTGCTTGTATTGTTGTGGAAATTAGATGTTACTTTAATCGCCATGGCGAGTTTGAGTGGATTACTCTGTGGAGACAATATCAGCCACTGACAATGCAAATCCAGTGGACACCTGATCAGGCAGGTGTTGAAGCTGATGAAGTATTTCTTTTGTACTTAATGGGCATTGGCCTCAGCCTCAGAAGAGTGCACTTCAGCTTGAACTTCTCTGCCTTTGCAGTGATTTTATTAAATTTACAGAGTTGGTATTAGATTTGCTCAGTGGTATGAGAACATTACTATTCTGTTAAATTACTTTTTCAGTTAATAATGCATTCTTTTCTACAAAGATTTTACTTTCTTAAGTCCTTTTCCTCCTCTTTGCCTTCATCTGGTTAAGGAATTCATTCTCTCTTTCTTCCTTGAGCTACTACATGCTGTTTTCTGGCAGGGTTAAACAGCTCTTGTCCACTTCTCAAAGGAGTGCTCTGTATGCTAAACTGTATTTTTGTTCCTTGGGCAGGCTGTCCCTTTCTAACTGGTGGAACCAAAGCAAGAAGAGTCTCATGAACTATGAGGGGACCTAAATCAAAGCAGGCTCTTGACCCCAAGTTCTTCCAGGTCAAGGCTCAGTACTAACTTCTGGGAAAGCCCTCCTCATTGCTGAGCTTTTTCTGTCCAACAAAGAGATACACTTTGTGAGCCCATTCCCAATGAAACAGATCTCTGGGATCCAAACTGTGTTATATTATTTGTAGTATTTACACCTGTAATACCAGCAGCATGCTAAGGGCTTTGAAGAGATCTCAGAAGACAAAGTCCCTGCCTAAAGAGCTTAATATTCATATTTTATTCACAATATAAAAATATACATACTCTGAGTCTGTAAGATACCGGATTAAAAAGGCTTTTCTCCTTAAATTAGCTCACAGAAATCTAACCCCCTGAAGAGAGCGAATGAGGCAGCTGTGGAGGGAAGGGAGCCAGCACCACTGAGTACAAAGTGTCTCTTAGCTGCCTCATCTGGAGATGCACTTTCAGCCTCAGCTTGGGGTCCTTACAGACACTTTTGATCCCTGTGAGCCCAGCTGGGATCAGAGGGCCAGGTTCACCATGGTCCCCTGCAGGGTGTTCTTTGCCAGAAGAGAGTCCCAGCCTCACTCCACCTGGAGTGGGAGAGCTGGGGTTGTGTGATGGGATGGGAGCCTTTGGAGCTGCCTGTTCAAACTCAGCCCTCCCCAGTGGAACAAAACCAGATCACTCATCCTTTTACTTGGGAGTCAAGGGTGTACAACACACAGCTTCTCAGTCCTGACTGCTGTGCACAAATCACGCTATTCCCAGTATTTTGACACAGTACAGTTATTTGCTATTTCTATGCACAACACACCACACTGTCTACATTGAAATGTATTAAATTATTTAAGACCAAAGGAAACCCAAATAATAGCATATGAAGAAATCTTTTGGAAAAAGTTGTGTTCCTGCATTAGGTGTCCTCGAAGTTTGGTGGGACTTTTTCCATAATGGACAACAGTGCTAGAGAAGTGGAGCACAGTGCTCAGGAAGGGATTGGTGGCTAATATGTTTGTGAGGAGAGGGAGTCAGACCCACCATTACAGGTTGACTGTTGAGTAGCAAAGTGCCAAGAGTTCAGAGGCTGTGAGTTCCAGCCTGTTGCAGAATTTTAATGTGTTTCCACATGAATGATATTCAGTTAGATATTGTAAGCACAGTGCTGGAAAATTAGGATTAGCAAATGACTAAATTAAACTGAAAATTGGGTAAAGAGATTTGGAAGTAAATGTAAATGCTTCAGTCGTAATGGACTATGCCCTCCAAGGAATATTTTTTTTAAATAGCCTGTTAATTCTTATTGGATTTAAATTTTTTCCCATTACAAACACTAGAGATTTTGCACAGAAATCTGAGGGGGTTATAGAAGAACAGTAGAAGAACACTAACAGAAGAGATGTAGGTTGAAGTGGTGTAATGACCTCTCTCTTGTGAAATGCTCATCACAGATTCCTGGGAAAATTTCTGGGATTCATTCCTGTCCACAACGCAATGACAAAAATACTTAACACACACCTCACCAGCTCACTCCTTGTCCTTAAGAAAATATCTGTTACAAGGCCAAAATCCACATCAGTCTTTGCAGGACTATTATTTCTGAAACCCAAGTGAGACACAAAGGAAACTGCACACAGACACAGGACGTAAATAACTCTGGGCTTTGTCTGCAAACAGGGGAAATCACCCAGGGGGGGCAGGCAGAGGAGATGGTCCATGCTGGACCCCAGGGTGCACCAACATGCCTGACCAAATGCACAAAACTGTATCCACCCCTGATCAATGGCACTTTGAACAATACAGGGGTTGGGATGCTCCACAAACCAGCCTTGTGCTGACACCAAAACAAACCAGACAACTCAAATACCCAAAATGGGAAAAGCAAATACTGTTAGTGAGAGAAAAGAGTGGGTGGTGCATAGCCCCAGTGACTGCCTCAGTATATTGTTTTTCCCACGAGGATCTGGAAGATCTGACACTTCTCATACCAATTCCCAAGGAATATTGCAAGAGAATTAGAGACAGGGGGAGAGAGATGCAGAGCAGTCTGATAACTTACCATGATAATAGCTACCGAGTCAAAATTACATCCAATGCTTCCCTCTTCAATCTGTGAGGTTTGATGATGCTGATTTTATCAGCAAGGTCATTTTAGCACCCAAGCTTAATCCAGAATCTATTCTGATATTTGTTTAGGAGATTTGAGTAATCTCTTTAGGAGTATTAACAAGTGCTGAAGTCCTAAAGAGCAATCTTCTCTCAGCCCTTACTGGAACAGAAGGATTTGAGGTCAAAGTTAAGTAAAGGTTTTTTTAAGGCAATCTGAAACCAAATGGAATTATCTTTAGAGCATGTCACATTTTGGACAACAGAGGCATGGAGTTTGCAAAGGAGTTTATGTTGGTTTTGGGTTCAATTTTCTGGCAGCCCTGGATGAAACCCATGACCTGCTGTATGATTCAAGTATTGGTAGGAGGGCAGAGGAGCTTGCCCTGAGATTTCCTCTCTGAGCCATGTAAAACTGCAGCCAGTGGCCAAACAACATGTGAAAATTTACTGCCTTTTTCCAATGTCACCATATGCTGCCTGTTGGCTCTTCATGACACAGGGCTGGCCCCGGAGCTCTGTGTTGGGAGGTAACATCTAGTTGAGAGAGTGGATGGGAAAATTTAGTGAAAAAAAATCACTGATGCTCAAATGCCAAGCTGTTAAATCTTCAGAAAGTCTTGGTTCAGAAATGAGACATTGTTCTTCATAAATAATTAGAAATACAAATCAGTGGATAGGAAGTCAAATGTTCACTTGAGGGCTTTGGGTTACATTTTAGAAGGGCCTTTGAGGAATTGTCATTGAATCTTCACACCCAAAGTGTTCTGGCTGTTGCATGGGTGTAGCATAAACCATTTCCACATGGTCTCATCTGAGACTGCTTAGCTGATATCACATAAGATTAGACCTTTTCTTGCAGATAGGCCGAAGAAAATAGCAAATATATCAAAATAACAAAACCAGAAGCAGTGCTCCCACAAGAATCCCATCATGGCAGGCAGAACAACTTGTGGCACTGTTGAGCTGTTTACCCTTGCACCCTCTTCCTCCCCAGGAGGCTGATGGATTTTTATCTAGCTCCAGAAACAAAGAACAACACCCTGGCCTGTGGGGCTGAATGCTGTGGGTACTCATCTCCAGCTCTCTGCTGTTTCACAGCTGGCAGCAACAGATTAATTTATCATTTGTCCTTGCCAAGGTTCACCAGATGGAATCAGGCCTCACTTGGAGGTGCTGCCTCGAGAGTAGACGTAGGTTTGGGTATTAACTCATCTCACCTTCCAAGATTTGGAATGTCTGAAAATTTGGAACATAATTTGGAGTCCTAAGGCCAAACCCCCCAAGCTTAAGAGGGGTACTCGAGCTCACCTAGGAAAGGTTTACAGTGACCTTTGCTATCCAAGCCATAACAATGTTATGTTTGTGTGGCTGATAAATTGCCTTAGCAATTATTTTACTGTAAAAACAAACAAACCTTCTGTTAAACTAATGAGAAGCACTACTAAAACTCATTCTTCTACTTTTGAGAGGCTTTTACATAGAAGTCTAGCAAAGTTTAGACGTTTGGGGAAATGGCAGCCTGTATGAGCAAATGGAGGCACGTAATATAGCATATAGGAAATGTCCCTGGCAAGGCCTATAAAATCAAGGGTGAATAAAGTATGGTAAGTGTTTGCCAAGGTACATTTTCACAAAAGACAGTGGGGAACATGGTAAATATTTCAGGGACATTTAGAGGTGGACTTTGCAGTACTGGATTTATGGTTGGACTTGATGATCTTAGAAATCTTTTTCAACCTAAATGATTCTGTGAAATATTAAAAGATTTTGTTGATAAATCCAACACACATCTGGCAGAGGGGATGTTGTAGGGGTGTGGAGGACCCTTGTCCTTAAGATCCAACATTGCATTTGTTGAGATCCACAAATAAATAACAATCCAGCCTCCTTCCTGGTCTAGTGGCTGCTGCAAAGCAGTGAGGTGAGCAGAGGTAGGAGAGGAGCACTGCAAGACTGTCCAGCCTGGGGGCTCAGAGGGTTCTAAAATCCCAAATGTAATGCAGGTCCTTACATGTCTCCTTTAAAATGAATGATGAAGACTTGCTGCAAGGCAGCCTGCCTGGGGGAGACAGTCAGATATATATCAAAGGGCCTCAGCAGATCCCAAATCAGTCAAATGCTCACTTGAGGGTCTTGAGTGAAATTTTAGTCCCCAAACCCGCTGTCTAAAGTCACTCAAAGTGAGCTGTCCCAGCTGTCCTGCTGGGGTGGGTGCTCTGGCACGAGCAGCAGTGCTCCTGCAGATGGTCTGACCATGCTGAGCACAAGCCCTGCAGGATTAAATGCTTATCTTGGCACTTGTAAACTTCTGTAAGAGGGATTTAGGAGAAAGCAGCCATATGCCTGGGGAAAGGCATCGTGCAGAGATCAGCCTGCATTGTTTACCAAAGCAGAGAGGCCAGGGGTCAAGCAGGACAGGACCAGGCACCTAAACCCTTAAACTCTGACTGCCTTCAGGCTCCACAGCAGGAGCTCAGCCCTCACCACTTTTTCACAGTGATTTATATTCACAAAATAAACCTGCCTGGCTTCTTGTGAGGGTCCTCCAAACACCCCAACAGGAGGCTGGAGCCAGAGGTCCTGGCACTGAAAATGCCAGGTCCCTGGATGAGGGCTCTGGCAGGTGCCAAACTGGCAGCTCCATCTTCCTGGGCGACTGCCAGTGGTACCTTGGACTTTTCTTTTTCTGACACTTTCAGGACTGTCTGACAGCAAAATGGAGAAATAGGCAGTCCAGCTCCTACAGCCTGTGAAAGGAAACAAGTCCCTGAGAAGGGGAACGGGAGAGGAAAGGGGAATGTGGCATTTCCAGCTTTCTCAGTGCTGTGTGGTAGTAGACATGAGAAATGACCCCCATTGCTTAAGCTCTTAACCCTTAGATAGTTTCTTCTTTTAATCTCAGATTAAAAATCTAGAAGTCTGGAAAAGTAGATGAAATCTGCATTACAGGAAGGCACGTGGAGTTAAACAAGTGACTGAATGCTCATTTCTTCAGTTCACTACAGCTTGATGAACTATTTGATTATTTAGACACTCTTCCAGGTCCCTGAGATTCCTTCTGATCTATTCCAGAGCAATACTGAACAGGTGTTTCCCAAACTAGGGGACCCATGAGGTTGCTGAAGAAAAACACAGAGATGAGAAATACAACTGCTGCTGTCTGGCTCAAAGGTTTGACCAGAACTTCAAGAAGGAGCAGAGCAGGGCCTGATTCAGACTTCTGGTGAGCACATCAGAACAGCTTCAGGTCATGCTGAAGACCTATGAGGCTCTGAAAGCTCAACCAAGCATTTGGATGATTATCCAGATGGAACCTTAAGTACAAAGATAGAATATTTTTTATCATTAACAAAAGCCTTGTAATGGACATCTGTAATATCCACACTTCATCACAGCCTAAAAACACCTGGTCCTATGTCAGACTCATCACCATTTGCAGAAACAAAATGAAGATGTGGAAAACCTGAAACAAACATACAGAACCAGGAGTTATTTCTTTGGTGGCTTCTCAGAGCCAGGGTGCACAAGGGTGTAAAGGGACCACAAAATTTAAGGTGAGAAAGAATGAAATGGTCATGTGTGTGACACATTCTTTCACCAGCACCTTCCTGTATGTCAGCACACCCAGGTGGTTTGGTAAAGGTTAATAACAATTCCTTTCTTCTTTTGGAATCAATATGGCAGAAAATTGAAGCCTAAGGTTGGCCACTAGTGCCTCACACACAAAAGTCTGTTACTGGTAGTTTCAGAAATGAGTGTTGATGTTGAGTAACTCAGATTTTGGCTGTATCATGTGAGGGGAGCTAGAAAGCAGTGTTGTTCAAAGTGTTGTGATATCAAGATATTTTTGGCATGATGTACCCTAATGCTGACAGGACCCAGAAAAGTGTGGGGAAAAAATTTTTTTTTTTCCTGTGTGTTTGAAGGGCTAGATACAATTGGTAATGTAGAGCATGTGACTACTAATGAATGTATTAATATAGATTTGCTAGAGCTTTTTATTATGAACCCCTGCTAATAATCTTTATTTTCACTTGTGAGAGGAAGCACACGATAAAGGCACCCCTTAGGAAGTTTGTGCATTTACTCTCCAGCCATGAGTCACCCCTTACTCAGAGAAGCAAAGCCCAAGTGGCCCCACTGGGGTGAGCACAGAGCCACCACAGAGGAAGTTTCCTTAGCAACAGGAAAACATCCAAAACCTCTTCCACCTCCTGCTTGCTGTTCCTTGAAGTTGTTCTAAGTAAATGGATGCTAAATCTCTGAACTTCAGAAGTAGAATCAATGTATCACAAAGCAGATCCTTTTGCTTGCAAGCGAGTTAACTGTAGCTTCCGCCATCCCAAATTCAGGTTTAATAAAAAAAAAAAACCAAACATGAATTTTTTTTAATCTACTCTTTCCAAACACTGCCTGGGCACATAAACAAATAGCAGAAACAGCTCCTGCATCCTCAGCTGACACTGATTATCATCAGGGATCTGTTGAAATTAATGAAACCGTGGCAATTCAGAGCAATCAGCCCAGCATGAGCTCGGTGCTTGTGGGTTCCAGGTGCCCATGATCAAGGCTGATGAAAAGCACAGGAATAGTTCACCCAGGAGAGGGGGAGTCTTGGGGATTTGTTCTGTGGTATTTCTTTGTGAGACATTTTGAAGAAATTTTGAGGTTTTTTGTTTTTTTTTTAAAGAGGTGTTGGACCAAAGAATGGGGAGCTCCAAGCAAGTTGAAAATTGTTCTTTGTGTTCCAGGTACTGTGTACAGTAGTCTGATGTATTTCCTGTTTATGTGTATATTGTTTCTTAAAATATCTTTACTCCCTGTATTGTGCCCCTCTGGGGTGAAATGTGTACACTGTATTGCAACAAGATGCCACTTTTTGTGTTCACTGTAATCTACATTAACGTTCAATAGGGCTCAATGTGTGTGCTTCCCTCCCTGTTGTAGGCATGCAGTCATGGAAAAAGTGCAGAAATGAGTGTATTGATTTATGCCTATTACTGTCTGACAGGAGCAGATGGGGGTCTGGGAGTTTCAGTTTAGCTGATGGACTGTACTAAACCTGCCCTGGCTCTGCTGCTGTTACATGTGAGATATCTTTGATGCAGCTAAGTCACTTTTGAAGTATTGTAGAAGGTGAAGCAGAGCCAGCTTTGTAGGCAATAACAACAGAATGAGATTATTTAGGGTAAAATGAGTCAATATTTGGAAAATTCCACTGTTAATAATCAGACCTTGCCTGAGGGAAGCTGATTGATGCTGCCTGTACCAGATGGTTTGCAGCATGAGACTGAGCCTGAGTGCTGCTGTGGACACCCCTGATGGGGAAGCAGCTTGGGGGAAAACATGAGGGTGCAGCCAGAAGGTACATGTGGGCACCAAGTCACCTCACTGGGAAAAACACAGTCAGGAGTTAAAGGTGGAGGAAGAAAAAGCACTTTTGGGAAAGATATAAAATTACACAGATTTGAGCTCTGGCAGGGCATTTGAGCTCTTGTCTGTGGTCACCCTCAATGGTGGCCCTGTCCCCAGCTGGTGTCAAGCATGAAGGTGCCTGACCTGCTTTTCCAGGCCTGTGAGCTCCTGCTGGCATCAGAAACACGAGGTCTTGGCTGTGTTACGCTGACATCTGTCCTGTAAAATTGGCAGCAATAATGAATGATAGCCCATATTTCTGTAATATCTTCTTCCTCAGGACACCTAACAAAATGCCATTGATAATGCTCTTTAAGGGCTGGATTTTGGCCCGGTCCATGAAGAAGCAATAACTTGGCCATGGTCCCACAAAAGGGAGCTACAGTCTGTGGTGCTTCTCATCAGGGACACGGGACTGGCTCTCCCTTCTCCTAGCTGACTTCCTCCCCTGAACAAACAATCTTTCCTCACAGCATAGGCATGCCTGACTAGAGGGTATTTAATGGTTCTAATTGCCTGCCCTGAGTACCTGGTTGTTCTTGGCCTGGTGCTCAAGCTCTGACGGCGCTGCCTCGAGCTGAACAAGTGCATGTGCTCTAATGGGCGATTTCGGGTGGCAGCAGCTGTCTGTGGTGTCAGACAGCACATCTAATGACGTGCCACTGAGCTGTTCTGAGTTAGGCTACAGCAATAACTCATTAAATATAATTCTGAGGGAGCCAATTGGAGTGATCACAAACAACTGAGGCATAAACGAGTCTCCTTTCCATCCTTGGTCCGTAGCACAGCTCAGGACTTCTCTGGTTATTTGTGGACAGAATTTATTGATGATTATTGTATTCCTTGGCATGAACTGAAATTTCAGCCTCCAAGTTCATGGCATTAACCATGGTGAGAACAAGTGAACCATTTGTCTCACATGATGGGTTTGCCTGTGGAAGCTGCAGATGCTTTGACTGACGTATGAGCGTGGCTGGGTGCTCGTGTCAGGTGCAAACAAAAAAAACCCACAAATGCCCTGGAATGGGCGTTAGTGTGTGTGACACAATGGTCCCTCCTGCAGATACTGGGCTGGCAGCAGTGCTGTGGCTTCTTGGTGCCCTGATGAAATGTGCTGCCTCTGCATTGAGTGTGGTTGTGAAGATAAAGAGGAGATGATTAAACTCATCTGATGCTTTACAGTGAATCCTGGTACAGCCTTCCTGCTCAAACTTTTGTCTTGCTTTCGCTGACCACACTGACACCAGCAATTTGCTGGTCTTTTTCAGTCACCAGCATAAAAGGAAATGCTGTGATTTGTACCCCAGGAGCAAGGATGGGAGCCTTCAAGCACCTTGTGTGCACGCAAAGGAGACTGATGCATCCGGCGCTGTGACTGCTCTAAAGACCTCTTCAGATCCTCGAGTGTGAGCCTGAGTGGAGCTTGAACAAGCTGTGTGCTTATGCAATTAAAACCAAGCTGTGCTGCTTCTTGAGCACTCACAGCACTCCATAGGGCTACACAGAGCTCAGGCACTGCTGTGTGGGCATTTCTTTAAACCCCAAATGCAGGGAAATTGGCCCCTGTGCTGCAGGAAGGAGGCTGTGGGTTTCTGTCTCTGGCTGTGCAACCACAAGCTCAGATTCTGAGCAGTGACTGCACTTTCCAGCAGCACCTGTGCTCTTGTTTTGCTCGTGGTGTTGCTTATTTTTATGGATCAGGAGTCTGCAATCAATTTCAAAAATACCAACAGTACAGTTTGATCCCATGAGATCAGAAGTGGATGTGTACTTTCACGAAGGCACTGAAGAAAAAAACACTTTAAAAGCAGTATTAATACTATAATTGCTATAGAAGATAGACACAGTAAGGCACTGTTTTTTCACTGAGTGAAAAAGAATAATGAGGAATCAAAACTTTATATCCTGTTCCTTATTTTTCATTAACTTCTATTTGGAGGCAAACAAGTGCCTTCCTTCCCTTCTTCAACCTCCTGTAGGAAAGGCAAAGCTGCAACTGGGAACAGAGCTGTCTTGTGGCTTTAAGACTTTGTGAGAATGGAAAGTCTTGATGAATGCTCCTATGGAGATATAAAATGATTAATCTACAGGCATCTGAGAACATTTATGAACATTTAGCTTTTGGTCTTGTATCTGTTATTTCACTTATGGGGCTGTTAATAATCTCGTAATGCACATCAGGCCATATCTTAATGATTAAAAAATTATTTAAAAAGGTCTGTTTTATCTGTAACTGGTGAGAAATGCAATTATTTTAAGTAGTTCAATGCCTGTACCAGTCAGATGTCGTATTAAATGGCTTTAATAATTTGGCTGGAGGGATTTTTTGAGGTGCTGGAAGCACCCCATCCCTCAGACAAGAATGTCATGGTAGCTCTGGAGCTGGTTTGGGGGCAATGCAGAGGGCAGGAGGCCATGGAATGGAGAGCAGAGGGGTGGGAAGAGAGTGAGAATAAGGCAATTTGTGGTGTCAGATGTAGTGCCTTATCTTGAGGACAGCTGGGGAGGTAGAATTAGGCTGGATGGGAAATCTGATAAGGATGGCAGAGCTGGGGGACACAGAAGGATGGACATGTGCTGAGTGAGAAATGCCAGGGCTGGAGATGAGCTGAGGGGGGAAAGCTCTTTTCCTTCCTCACTAAGACCTTGTGCTGACAGGAAATCCCAGGAATGACCTTTGCCTCCTAAAGCTGACCTGCTGGTCCCTGGAGGGGAGCCTGCAGTGCTGAGACCCATCAGGTGATCTGGCAGTGCTGGAGTGCTTCCCAACAGGCTCCCCTGCCTCTGAAATGTCCAATGCTCCTCAAAACCTCACAGCTCCTTCACTCAGAGACAATTAACTGTGTCGTTCGCAGGGATCAGACTTCAGTTTTAAGCAGAATCAACCAAACTGTAAGCATGTGGGTGGGACATGGATGGGCTTAAAACATTTCTGATGTTTTTCACTTGTGCTTCCCTCATATGGGATTCATTTTGTCTCCCCACCATCAACAACAGAGTTAAGAATTAGAGTAGAATAAAAAATGGACAGTTTTTCAAGTTTGTTGTATTTCTAGTGTGGAGGGCTACTCTTCAGCTCAAACTTAGTACAGAAGCTAATTGCTGAGAAACTGGGAGACCTTTGAAAACTCCAATTAAAGGCAATTTAAAATCTCCATTGATATTAGGAAGAAAATAACTGCTGCTGGACACATACCAGTTAGCAAGACCAGCTTACCAGCTGAGGGGTACAACTGAGCTTTTTTAGAAATAGGCAAGGCTCTGCTGAGCAAGTTGTAATTAAACTGACTGGTATTATATAGAAATTTGGCCTCTTATCCCTCCTGCACACCCCAACAGTGCAGCTGGGAGATGATGGTTGGGCAGTAAGGGGCAGGTATGTGCCTGTGCTGTGCTAAGTGAAGCCAACTTGATTTGGATAGAGCCCAGCGAGGAATATCAGTGTGCCTGAAGCACAAGGGTTACCAGCATCTGTGGGGCTGCCTCAGAAGTGCACATCTTCAGTTCTGCACTGGGCAAGTTTTACACAAATGACATTTAAGTAATTTTCTGCCTAATTTCTGATGAAACACTTTATGAAGCTATACTGCCTCATATTTTTTGTTAACAACCAAATATTCCACCTGACAGTGTTTGCCTGCACACACAGAAGTGAGTCCCTGGTCACACAGCAGCCAGAGGCAGCTTTGCCACCGAGTTCAACTTGCACTAAAGCTGGTCCTGTGAAAGTGCATTTCTACAGCTGCATTGCAATGCCTCTGCTCTAAACCTCTAGTTAAATGCATGTTAAAGTCCAGGATCAATCTGCCAGGCAGTAAGTTAATGGTCCATGGTGTAGCTACTGCTGTGATGCCTCTTTTCCATTAAGAGAGAGTCAATGTTGCTCTAAGTAGCTCCTGTGTCCAGAATAATGGTGCTTGTGGCTTGCACCTGCGTGGGGAGGATGCTTGTTGCATTTAAACTAGATGGCATGAGCCAAAAGGATTGTTCAGCCCAAGAGGCACTGCAGAGCTGCAGTGCTCCAAAGGGACACTCCTGTGGGAGTGGGAACTCCTGGCATATCCTATCAAGCATTATTTCAGGAAGCTCGTGCAGACCCCTTTGACTGGGTTTTGCTGCCTCTGCCTGCCCCTCACCTGCAGGGTGCTGCAAGCATCAGAACTTCTGTTTGCAGCCTCTGAACAAGCATGCAAAACACCAGGAGACTTCTTTGCTATCCCTGCCCTCTGTTGGCAAAACATCCTGCATCTGGCTCAGGGCACACTGACGTACCAGGTGATCCTGAAGTGTAAAGGGGAGAGATGTTGGTCCATTATGAATACATGCAATGTTCCAGTCTTTTGGGTTGCCTCTGGCATTTTGGATAGTAGCCTGAAAGGCACCAGACCTGGAAGGTTCAGTGCTTGGTGTTGGGCTCTCCCAGCAGTCTGCACCTGGCATGCAAAGCCACACAGAGAAGAAGTGACTTCTCCAGCTCCTTTAAAAGCAAAAGTAGAAAGGGAAATAAGAAACAATTACCAGCTTTGAAGGTGGGAAGGGTGCTGAGGACTTTTGCTTTCCTTTGCCATGGCTGGGCTCCTTGTCTCTCTTGGGCCCCATGCTGTAAATCCCATGCTCCCATCTGAAGAGCACTGGCTGCAGGCTCCCTCCAGAGCACGGTGATGCAATCTGGGTCATTCAGAGAAGGTTGTCAGGAATGATCCTGCACCTCCCTGCTGTGCCAGCACAGAGCTTTGCCTTCCATGGCATAGGAGGTGCTGGGCTGGTCCTGAGTCCTGCTCCTAAATCTGGCTGAGTCAACCCACTGCAGCCTTGGGGCTCCTGGGGTGATGGCTGAGGTCAGGCAGTGCTGGGACACTGTGCTGGGGACACAGGGAGAATACCTTGTGGCATCTATCTACTCACTTTTTTTGGGTGGTGAGGACCCAGTGACTGAGGCTGGTGCAGGGCATCCCTGTGAGGTAAAACCCACCTGCCCTGCCAAGGGGCTGCTGGAGAATAAGAAGATTTCTAGTGGGGCGATGAAGGCCTCCTAGGGAAAGACAGGATTTCCTCCAGTGGGACTGAGTAGATTATGGCAGAGAGATAATCTGTATGGCTGTTTCATAAGTTTCCCCAGTGCCTGGACTCTGTGCTCAGCAACAGACACTCTGTGTGCTGAGAATAACTGATTGCCCAGAAACACCATGTAAGAATGTGTGGAGGTCTGAAGCAAGCTCTGCCTCTCAATCTCTTTGTAGTTTAGTGTTATCTAACAAAATCTCTCTTCATTCCCACACCGGGTTAGTAGGAGGGACAAAATGTGCTGTCAAGCCTCACTGCTTGGTGGAAATCACCCTTCACCTGGCAGTTTACAATCCTTGTGAATCCTCACCTCTTTCCTTGACCTTATTCACCACAAACAGGCAAATGTTTATGGTGGCAAACCTAACTCCAAAGCCACTGTTCAGACCACTCAGACCAATCTCCTACTCATTTACTGCAGTCAGAATTCACAAGCAAAGGCAGAATGCAGGTACTGCTCCAGCCCAGGGATCACACCATAAGGGGCTTTGCTACTGCTGGTCCCTGTGCTCAGACCAACTGCACTGTGCAGCAAAAATCACAAGCAAGCAACATCCAAGGCTTTCCAGATCATGTTATTACAAAATGCAAGTGAAGATTTAAGTTCCCATCTGGACAGTTGTTCTATCCAGCTTCAGGTTTTTATCCAAATTATTTAAATGCTCACTGTCTTAGTTTTTCTATTTTTAAATCCCTAACCTGCCTGTTTGCTGTTCTTGGATTAAAATCACAGTGTATAATACAGTTCATGTTCCAGCAGCTTCTGCTGCTTGTACACATTTGGACAAATGAACTCTGAATGCATTCTGAGGAATATGGATATTCCCAATCATCACAGGGCTGGAGTACTGGCACTGCTGTGATGTAGCACGATGCTTGGAAGCTGGGGAGAGTGTGGAAGTTTGTGCTCTGGCAGTGGGAAGTTTGTGTGCAGTTACAACTTCCTCAGTATTTTTCTATTTTAAATGCAAATATATAAATGACTTGAAGTCCATCCTAAAATAAATAAAGATCATAAATATGAAGTCATATAAGACCCAAACCCCCAATAAGTGCATTAAAGCTGGCAGCCTGTTTTAATTTGTTACTCCTGCACCTTTAGCTTGCCTGACACAGCTGGGGAGTGCTGCCAGTGGATGCTGTACGAACTCCTGTGTGTGAAGTTGGAGGGGAATGGACAGTGAGTCCCCCCTGGCTGTGAGCCACAGCCTGGAATTTCCTGACAGTTTTTCTTTGTGGTTCTGAGTGCAGCTTGCTGTCAGGGAGCATTTCTTGTGTCCCTTCCCTACCCCATATGCTGTTTTCAGTCTCTATTGCAGCATTCTCGAGCACTTTGCTTTCCAAATGAGGTCCACAGGGTACACTAATAAGTTGAAACATCACAATATGCATCAGTTAGACATTACTGTAAGCCTCTAGCTCCAGCCCACAAATGCTACCAACAGCGAATTCATTCCTCATATGAGCAAGTGTAATTTATAACTCAGAGCAGCACTTGAAACTGTTTGACTAATAAAATGCCCTTCACTCGACTCCTCGGTTAAAGCCTGGCTGGTGGCAGCCCCTTGTCAGATGCAACCACTCCAGGAAATCCTTTTCCAGTGTGCACCTAGCAGTCAAACCTGAATGTGCTCTGATACATGCTTTACTCTCCACTCCCCAGCATTTCCCTAAGTTTTTCCACTGACCCCATCCCAAATGCCTTGGCCCATCCAGCAGCTTCCCCCCCATAAGGATCAGGTTTACCTGAGCAGCAGTGGAGCAGCAGTGCCTAAAATGGAGATTTCAATGGGATGCGACAGGGAGATTGTCCCTCTCATCTACGAACTTCTGTAGCTGGCACCTTTGGGAAAACAGCCTATCTACCAGCAGAAGGCTTCCAAATATCTTGTCTCTCAATGTGTCCAAGTATTTCTTGCTGCTTTCACAGTTCCCAGGAAGTTTTAATTACTTTTGGTTTTTAAATAGAGGCAAAGCACCAGAATTCAGCAACTACACAGAAACAAGCTGTCAGAAGGAAGTGGGTGTGAAGACCCTCTGAATAAAGTCAACCCAAAAAAAGCTGAGCTTTCTCTCTCCAAACTTTATTTCACGAAGCTCCTTGTTCTCCCCACATTTATAAAAACTCTTCTTGAAATCCGCTCTGCCTGCACATCCTTGGCTGCCGTGACTCCACTGGGGCATGATGGCCATTTCCATGAGGGCAGGACGCTCCGTGTGGAGTAGGTGCCTTCTCTGTCATTTGGCAAAGCTCATCCCTCTCGCCTGCTCCTTGGAAGAAAGCTGCAGGAGTCAGGCAGCAAAACGAGATCAGGGCTGGGGCAGTCCCAGTATAGTGCTGAGCCCGTGGCCAGGCAGCACCTCGCTGCTTCCCGAAGTGTCAGAGCTGTGCGGGAGCAGGCGTGCGGCTCCTTCTCCAGCCCTCGCTCATCCCTGCGTGCCCTTGCCTGTGCTGGTGTGAAATCAGGGGCTTCCCAGCCTTTCCCTCAGTCACCTCCATCGGACCACTTTGTCCTTGGGTGGTGTTTGCTTTCCTGAGTCAAGAGCGTGCTGGAGAGGCGCTCCCGCTCGTCTCCGGCTGCTCACTGATTTCCCATGCTGCGCTCCTGTTGTTTGCTTCTGTGGCAAAAAGAAAAGCAGCTTTTGCTGGTGAGGTCCACAGTTAGTTGTGAGAGGATCTTTTTTCCCCCTGCTTAAAATGTAAGGTCTCGCAAATTAAGAAGCTACCGCCTGTCTAGGTCTTATACCAGTCAGTCTCTGATTCATCAGAGAATCTCCTTGGTAACTAGCAGTTCCTCTCTGATGATTTGCTACTAAAAAGCTCTCCCAATTTAAAGATAAAACACAGTGAAAGCAGAAAGAGGAGCTACACTATATAGATACCTTATACAGAAACATACGCCTTGTGTGCACGCAGCTATACTGGATATTTTCTGATGTGTGTGGGAAGCAGCCTCTCTGTGAGACAGCATGGTATTACCCTACGGATGGCAAATGTGCCCCAATTGCCTCATCTCTGCTAGAAATCCTTTTTGCTGCTCCAGGGTCAGTAACCCCATCTGCAGGGTAAATAATCCCCCAGGAGAAGATGAGGTTGGCATTTAACGAGGGGCTCAGCAGTTCATGCTTTAATAAGCCAGATTTCTGCCTTGTGTGAGACTGATTGCCAAGTACAAAGATTCAGAGACGGGGGGACTTTCTGCAGGAGGTGTGCCCAGTGTCTTTGATGCTGCCTGGTTGCCCTCTGGCTCTGGTAAGGAGCCCCTGCTGCCTGACCCCCTCCTCACACATAGCAAAGTGCTGCCTGTGCTCTGGTGCTTGCTCAAGCTGCAGGGAAGGTGCTCACTGAAGATTTATTTTTTTCCTAGGAATCAGTATTGCTGGAAAAGTTGGTCCAAGGCTAAGGAGGCTAAGAGCACTCTGTGTTTGAAATAGTGAGTGAATGTGCTCAGAAAGTCAGTGTAAATGAAGGATGCTGGAGGCCAGGGAGCTCTGTGGTGAGATTGCCTGGGGTTCCTCAGGGATGAGGGAATGGTTTTGGACTGGAGGTGACTGTTCATTTGTGCGTGTCTGGTGCACCTACAGGCAGAAAGCTCCAACTCCCTGTGCGTGCTGAGTCTGTGCCAGCAGGACTGTCCTGCTCTGGGTGGGGCTTTCTGTGGTACTGAGCCCACCAGCATAGTGAAGAGGACATCAAATTCTAAATGAGTGGAACCAAGCTGCTTTCAGTTCTTTTTCCCAGATAAATCAGGAATTAATACAATTCCTAGACTTCTCTTGCAACACCCTCCCAGCAGCCCTTGGCAGAAGTGAGCAGAGGATGAAGAGCAAGGCAGGTTCACAAGGCAGACACTGGCAACCCACATCCTTCTCTGTATTTCCTCACTTGCCTTATGTTCCATGGCACTAATTCCTCTGAGTCATCACAACAAACAGCAACAAAGCACCAAATCCGTGAGATGTTTTTCCATTCCTGCAAGAGGGTTTTGAGCTCACTAGGAAAGCTTGCCCAGCCCTGGGAAGCACCAGCAGCTGGAGTGTGGCTCTTCCAGGCAGCTCTGGCAGTGAGGACACCATACTCCATGGATGTCAGCAATTTGGGAACAAATCTCTGTTCCCATCAGGTGGTGTGGCACCTCTAATATCTGAGCAGGAGAGTTCCAGCACCATGTGCTCTGCCTGGGGAGGCCTGATCCAGCCCTGCCTAAGCAGATTCAGACCTGTGCTTTTAGAGTCTTTAATTTTAGCAGGAAAAAGCTTGACTGTAAATGTGCTGCCCACACCAGCAAAGCCAAAAGTGTTCAGACCTGCATTTATTAAGGAATATGAGTGACAATAAACTGGTTCTGATAAATGAGGGCTGATATATTCAAGCTGATTTTTGATGCAATTGAACATGTCAGGAACATAACCTCATTCTGGTTAAGGGATGAGTTTTTAGATATTCAAAGTTCTGATAAGCAAGGCCTGACTTCCACCTCATTCAGGAAGAAAAGGGGAGATTGATGCTCATCTTTCCCCTTCCTGCTCTCCTGCTGCCACTGTGGGTGCTGAGGCTTGGCATGGGCAGGTGAGACCTTGCTGTGTGGGGTCAGGTGCTCGCTGCTGTTTAAGGCTTGAAGGGAAATTATAAGGGGAAGCCTCTCCTCCACCTCTCTCCTGCCTTTAAATTTCCTTCCTGAAGCTTGGAAGCCTTTGCTGCTATCAGATCTGTGAGCCTGTGCCTCTTGGTGGGAGGGAAGCAGATGGAGCCCCTGATGGGAGGGATGTCTGCAGGCATGTCCTGGCTGGCTTCATCTCCAGGATCCCCTCAAGGAGAGAAGGATGGAGAGAGGTCAGGTCCAGCAGCACTGCCACCCAGTGCCATTCTTTCACCAGAAGCCACTAGACTGGGAAAAGCAGGATCACTTTTGTTTTACCCAGGGGTAGCAGGAGCTCATCTCCCCTAGGGGAGCATCAGAGCAGAGCCTGGATGCCATGACCAGCCCCCCCCCCCAAACTCTTCTGGAGCAGGAGATGCTCCCTCAAAGCCTGTCCTGACCTGTGGAGGCAGCAAGCAGACCTGAAGATGGACTGTTTACCTTTGCTGAACCTCTGGAGTGGCCAGATCTCAATTTTTATGTGATTTTTATGTTTCAATGGCAGTGTTGTGACTTGGACCATGTCATGGGGAGAAGTGGAAAAGCATGAAAACCTGCTTGTTCCTCACCCCCCACTTGGTGCCTGCATCCTTCCCTTGGTGTCCCTGCAGACAGCATCTCCTCAGCTGGACTATTGCCCACCCAGCGTGGGTTTGGTTACAAATTGACATTTACAGATATAAAAACAGATCTTATGTACAGTGTTTTGCTCTTCCTATCTCCTCTGTGTCTCTGTTTTGGGAAGTGGAACAAAGGTATCTGCAGCTATTTATAGCAGGGGAAGGTGCACAATGCCTTCAGCCTGGGTGGGCACTGACCCTGGCTGAGGGTGATGTGCGGTCCCTGCCATCAGAGATGATAGTGGTTTTTTCCTGCTTTTCTGTGTCTCTTCTCTTGTATTTCAATTGTTGGTCTAATTCTGAATAAGATATGAACTTAAAGGACCGTTAATGGCAGTTAAAAAAAAAAAAGAAAATGTGCAGAGTCTTGGCAAGTATTTTTTATGAATTGAATCTCTTGAGATGAAAGCTTCATTACTGTGAAACAATGAACCTGCTACACTTTTACTAGTACAAATGGGTTTCATTTGTATTAGGAAGATACAAGCTTATTATTTTTAGTTTGTTCCTGTAGTACCAGGAATGTTTAATGTGATAATCAATGTAATTGAGGAACTGAAAGTACAGAAAGTTGCAGCACTCTCAGGAGTGGTAACAACTGCAACTGCAGCATGGCCAAAAGGTCTGGGACATGGGTACAGGGGTGCTTAAAACAGACTCCTGTCCCATGTGTGGATGATCCATGATCCCTGGTTGTGCTGGGATCTGTGGGAGGACAGTGCAGCCCTTGTAACCTCCCCAGTTCCAGTGGGATGTTCCCAGTCCTGAGCACCCAGCAGGAAGCTCAGAGCTGTGGGATGCACTTGGGGTGGCTCTTCTGGAAGGACAAAGGGAAAAGGAATTTTTGTTTTTGTCCCCAAACCTGAGGACTTGGGAGAGGAAATTTTTCCTTTTGGGGTATGGTGGGTAAGGATATTTGGGAGCAAGCCCAACTGCAGAATTTGGCACCTATGTATGAGCAGGTCTTTATGAGTATTTGCAAAGCTGGATAGGTCACAATTTGGCCAGTTTGGCTTATTTTTCTTTCTTTTTTTTTCTCCCCAAAAATAGAAAAAGGCACACATTTGACACCAAAAATCTACTGTCAAATTCCCAGCTCCTCTTCCTAAGTACAAGGTTGCTAAAGATTTTCAATTAAATGCTTCAGAGCCCTTAACACAGAGAAAACACAGCATTTCCTCTCCAGGCCACCGCTCACAAACTGTGATGCTATTTTGTGAAACTTTCACTCCAGAAACCCAGCAGCAGGCACCCACCACACAACTTCAGCCCAAATTCTGTGTAAAGCATAAGCAGCAAACTCATGGGAAGACCCACAAGCAACAGGTTGGTCACCTATAGCCCAGCACCATGGAGATCCTGCTCCAGCTTTGGGGAGCTGCTGATTCCATGTACCAAATCCAGCCTTTCCTGCACCTTCAGGCAATTTCCTTCCTCATTTTGTTCCCTCCCTGATGCAGCTGGGTTTTTTTTTTGTGTGATTTACTGTGTATGCTAGTCCATAGAAGAGGTAGAGGGGAGGAAGGCAGATCCTTGTGTCTGCCCTGGCAGCTGCCCTTGGTGCAAGGAGGCTGTGTGGGGCAGCTGGACATCAGCCTGGGTGGTGATGGGTGAGGAGAAATGCATAGAATCCAGGGCTGACTAAATATATTTTAGATGGAACCTGTGAAGCTGCTAAATTCAGAGCAAGTCTGAAAGAAACAACAGCTTGAAGGTGCCACCAGGTTTGTTTTCAGCCTTCTCCATTTTAATTTGTTTCACTTTGAGGAGGGAAATTTTCTATGTTAGAAAAGTTGCCTTGTTCTAGTGGTCTCTAATAAATCACGATGTAGACACCTAAAAGTGTTTGATGCCCTCTGGAAATGCTGCTGGAGCTCTTTTTCCATGCCAGGACAGACTCCCAGCTGGCAGCACTGGAGCTGGTGCCCAGCCTTGCCCCACAGTGCAGGGCTTCCTCCCTCTGCCAGTCTTGAGCAGATAAGCACAGAAAAATAAGGTTTGTCCATTGAATGAACTCACTTTAGTGCTTGCCATGAGCTAGATTTAACCCTATTGCAATCAGAGTGTATTTTGGGGGAAATGACTGAAGGGAGAGCTGAAAGAGGTGATGCATGGGCTGTGGTGTTCATGCTCATAATGCAATTGCTTACATTACAAAGCAATTATCAGAGTTTAAAATTCCAATAGCATTTAGAAAGGCATATGTGCTTGAGGGTTTTCCATTTGCAGAGATGTTTCTTTTATTGTACCTACTTGCCTAGTTACTTCACCGTTTTAAACACATCAAAGTGTTTTAGAAATCTATTTGTGATCTTTGTTGAAAAACAAAGGCAATCCTGCCAGGTCCACACAGAATACTTGCTCCATCACAAGCGGCTCCTAAAGCCCAGTTTAGGTTTTGTGAGGTTTAATGAGGTAAAACCCCATGTACAGTGTTTCCTGCTCCCTTTAGTAAATTTTGGCAGCACATCCTTCAGCTAGGGCAGCATGCTTCAGTGCTCCCTCTATCACTGCAGAGCCATCAGCTTTTCCCTATCTGTCCAACTCCTCCAGGAGCAGCAGTCACTCTTGCAGTAAATTTTCACCTGGAATAGCACATTATTCTTGTGGCCTGCTCCTGGTGCTCTGCAGACAGGCTGTGGGAAGGGCAAACCTTCTCCAGCAGCTGCTGAAGATGAAGTTTCTGGCTGATAATTTGAGGTGGTGCCATGTTGGTTAGCAGGGCTCTGGAGAATGACAGTCCAGCCCAGGAGGGCCAGAACTGAACTGGGACCTACTGGAGGAGGTAATTCAGACAACCCTTATCACTTAGCAAGGGACTCTCTGCAGAGAGGAGGATGTCTGAACCTGACAATTCTGCACCTCCCAGCAGTGCTGCAGTTCCTCAAATGGCATCAACAGACTAATTGTCTATCAGTGTTTATCAGGTGCAAAATGCATGTGAAATTGTAATTTCCATAGTAACCATAAACATCACCTTCCCATGCAGGGATTGGAATGTCAGGATACTCGAGAGTACCACATGTACCTGTGTCCTTGTGTAAAGCACATCCTCTTCTGGCAGCCAGCCTTTTATTTTTGGGCTTCCACTGCTTGGCATATAAGCATTTGTAAAGCCTTGATTACTCATCAGTACCCTTGCACTAGACACATGCTTCTGTAATGTCTTTAAGGCTATGTGGAATTCTATTTGCAATCCCTTTCATAAAAAAAATAACACAAACCACTTGCTGCTAAATCTGGCTGTCAGCAAGCAAATGCCAGAAACCAAAATGACTATTATTATTACTGCTATTTGCACCATTCCAAAATCCATTAATTTGCTTGTTGCAGTGTTAGGTAATGAACACTTCTGCAGCAAGGTCACACCTCCATTTTACATCAAATAACTATCTTTACTCATGTTTGATATATGAAGCCTATTTCTTGCTTGGGGCATAATGTTTTATTAACATTATTTTCCTTTGTTCTTTCTTACAGATTGTCTATTATGACTCTAAAGATTGCCTGCATGATCTCTCTTTTTAATTCAATGCATAATTACATAAAACAGAAATTCATTTGATGCTACATTAATAAATCTCTCATAATTTTCTTTGAACAGGAGGACATGCTGCTATTATTTACCAGAAAACATGGATTTAGTTAAGTTTCATGGAATTTTGCTGTCACTGACACACGTATTGGATATGGGCGGAGCAATGATGGAAATAATATGAAGGCAAACTGTTCAGTTCAAGCCAAAAAGACTGATGGAAACAGTAAAAATAGTAAAGATGTGAAAGCAAGGAGTACTGAAATAAGTATCTGGCATGGGGACTTGCAAGGAAGGCTCACTGCAGCTGCAGCTGTGCCTGGCTGAATGTCAGCCTGGGTTAATGTGCAGGGTGACAGATGTCTTGGGAATGGGCAAATACTGAGGAGCAGAGCTGGTGTCCCTGGGCCAGGTCTGCTCGTGGAGCTGAGCTGCTCTCAGGTGTCCTTGGAGCACCAGTGACTTTCTGCAGCTGTGGCTTTGGTGCTCCTCTCCAAGGACGATTGTGCAATCCTACACCTTCACAAGAAAAGTGTCGCCTCTCCTCCCGGCAGCACAGTTTTGATCTACCGACCCTATCCTGCTTGATCTGCTTCACCCACTTCAGCTGGTCTTGGCTCACCTCTGACTCTTTGAGCCCAATTTTCCCCTGATTGGCTGTAACCACCCATTGCTGGGCTTCTCAGTGCTGTCCACCACCCTGTCCAGGTGTTTCTTAGTACCCCAGCTCCTCCTCCATAAGGACTGCTCCTAAATACCACACAGGTGACCTTGAGTTGTAATTTCACTGTCCCCTTGCTATGGCTGAAGGAGCCTCAAGGATGTTCACAGCTATTATAGAATTCACTGTGCAAGGACAGAGAAGAAAAGAGGACCTCACACCCTGAACTTTGAATTTGCAGGAGGTAAGAGCTGCTGTTACTGTTTTGTAGATAGAAAACCTGCTGGTTGGCAGATATTAAGTGTTTGGCTCAAGGTCACAGTGAGTATCTTTGAAGTCACTTGATAAACACTTTGTTCTTAGCAAAGGATGTGCCTTGGGCTGTGATCTTATCCTGTAACAAAAGCTGAGATATGTTCCTCCTCGTTTATTCTAGTCTGGTGGTATAAGTTGCTCACAGTTAATAATAAGGGGAAGACCATTAATTGTGCCTTCTGATATATGTTTTTAATTTCTTTATTCATAATGAGTTCATTGCTGCAGCAGCAGGAGTGAAATATGTGATACTACTGGAATTTCTTTGCAATTCAGCATTAATTAATGTCCACTTCTCACACAGTGTTAATAATAACGTGCCTAATGTTTCAGAGGCTGCTGTGGAAAATTCTTCTCTAGCTGGCAAGAGCTGATATTTGCATTTTAGCTTTTTGTTTAAAAATGCCTCTGGGGGACTTTGAAGTATTAGAGTGAAGTTGGATGTAGCACCCCTGTCCAACCCAGCACCCTGTAATCAGAATTCTGGTCTGTCTGCTCCCCTTGTCTCTTCACATTTACCAGTTGGTGCAGGGAAGGACACCTCATTTCCACAGAGGCCATGATGAACTTTTTGTTAGGAGAGCATGTCTGTCAGCACTTATTCCTGCTGTTCCAGCAGAGCTTTGGTTAAATGCACTGTGGCACTTGCTACCTCTGACATCATTTGTGTCCCCTTGCATGGGATGGGCTCTTGAGTCTGTGTGGTGATTTTCCTCACCTGTCTGTTCTAATAATAACACACTGCAGGTTTTGCTGGTCTTTGTCCCTCTGGAGTATTAGGCATGTCATTTAGCAAGACTGGCCATCCAGGGATAAAAATATGCCACTAAAATTAAGTTGCTGTTTGCCTATACTGTGAGATTTGTGTTAATACCATCATAAGGTTACACCCATTTCTTCACAGGTTAAAGAGGATGGATTTACTGGCCTGAAATGTTGATTTTTCCAGCATACCTTGCTGCTGTTTTATGCATGTTCATCTTCTCAGCCCTGCCCAGGGAAAAGGAGGGGCTGGGTGTTGACCTGTGGCTTTTGGTAGAGGCTAGGGAACAGTCAGACTGGTGGTTTATGGCTTACAAACATAGTGTATCCCTCTACATTTAATGATATCCCTAGTTTAGCAGCAGGACTAGGTAGGTTTTAGGCCCTCACCAACACAGTGAATGTCTCTGCTGTGAGGATGAAAAGAAGTCAAAGGCTGTTGCATTTCCCATTCCTGACCCTTTAAAGTATGATGTGATCTTCCGTGTACAGAGAGAGCTGAGAAATTCATGAATGCACACAGATTTAAACAAGAGATGCTGCTTCCTTTGCTGAGAGCCCTGTCAGGCTGTTGTGGGAGTGGGATGATGTTGCATGGCAAACTTGGGAGTTTCTGTGTGACCTTGCTGCTAAAAGCTTCATCTTGTGGCACAAAGGGGTTACACTGAAACTGTGCATGGACTCTAAATTTTTGCTGGTTTTAGGCTGCTGAATGAGCAGATGTGGAAACTGCTGCTTCATTCTGCATGCTTGGAATGGCATTCCCAAAAGCTCCTGCCATGGCCCAGGTTGGAAACACCCCTGTCTAAGGGCAGCCTGGGGATGGAGCAGCCTGTGGCGTGGAGGGGTGCATTAGAGATGTGCCACCTTGTCCCCGTGGTCATCTCTGACACCTTGCTTTGTGCACCATGTGTGTCTGAGCTGGAGAAGCAGCTTTGCTGACTGGGACAGATGCAGCTGGGAAGTCCTGCACCCCAGCAAGAGCCAGTTTTTTGCTGCTTCTTTTCCAGCCCTACTTTGCTGCAGGTTGGAGCTCACTCAGTGCTTGTGCAAAGCAGGAATCACAAAGCCAAGTCCTGGATAGGATGTGGAATGGGGAGACACTCTGAGGTCTCTATGCACAGGGGATATAGCAGGGACTGTGTTTGGCTGCTTTGCCTCACGAGGGTAGCTGGGGAAAACTGCTCCTTTTGTGCCTCTGCACTGTTACATTGGAAAGAAAATGGGAGGTGACAATTATTGCAGTTCCCTACCCTTGCTCACCAAGTCTTGGCAGGGAAATGGCACTTGTTGTCACAGCCAAGCCTGCCATCTCCTGACCCTACAGCTTTGGTGGGAAAGCTCAGAGGGAGGGATGTTGGATTCTGCTCCATCCTGCTTCACCGAGTTGCCATCAGGAAAGTTCCTTGCTTTTGCTTTTGTGTGTAATTTGGAATATGTGCAGATCTTGGTCAAGAAAAATGAAAAGTGAAGAACACTAATTACTGCACCCTGAGGGTAATGGCCTCAGTGTCCCCATGTTGCATCTGACTTTAGGATTAAGTAGGAGGCTAAATTCAAATTCAGGTGGTAGCACAGGCTCTTCAGTAATTTACCATTTCACCCACAAATGTGCTTTGCAGAAGAATAACTACTTTGAACCTTTCTCTTTGCTAGACCCACTGACAAATATAGCTCTGAATCAGTATAATACTGTCTTTCCAAAGCTCCCATTCACATCTGTCTGTGCTGAATTCATACCCAGAAGTTTTCACAAAGAAATGAATTGCTAAAATTCCTAATGAATGTGGTTGTCAGAGAGGCTGTTCTAATAAAAATAATATACATCAGCAGAGCTGGCAGGTTTTTATTGGGGCAGTTCTTCATTGAGTCCAGAGTAGATGCTATGTGATGAATCTTGTTAGTGCTGTCACTCTTGGTCCTGATGGTGTGAATAGCCATTTAGCTCACAAAACAGCAGAGCCATTCAGTGGCTGGTGGATTTTTGGCATCATGCTGAAGTGTTCTCCAGCCTTTCCAGTCTTTTGCCAGTCTCTGACTAATTCACCAACTCTTTATAATGTATGTGTTCCTCCTGCAATGCATCTTTTAACCTCTGATGTTCAGACTTTTATGATGTGTGCTGCCTGCTCAGTGCAGGGCGTGAGTCCCACTGCAGACACCTGGCTCCATCACCAGAGATCCAGGTAACACTTGGTTCTCAGAACACCTGTGTGGTTTGTTTTACAGCTTTCCCTTTCAAAACTTTTTGAGCTGGATTTTTCTCTGGCTTTCACAGACAGTTATAGCTCTAGGCTGAACTGGAGACCAAGAGATAAACCAAATTCTGTGGGGCTTTTGTGCAGAGTACAACTGGTTCATTCATTATAGAGGATGCTGCTGCTTGTTGAGGCACCCCCAAGCAGTTGGGTATTTCTTGAGCATCGCTCTTTGTCCCATGGAGACACCCAGCCTGAGGCTGTGAGTCCACAGCTGCAATGTTTCCTTGCTATCATGATGACAATGACCTTGTTTCCCTGGCTGGGTTGAAGCTGTGGCTGTGTCACGCAGGGTGCACACCCTGCAAACAGGAACAAGCAGGAATTTGGAAACAGCCTGTACCTGGGACTAGTGCTCGTGCTCCTTCCTTGCCATGTGTGGTGCAGGGCCACTGGATCTTAGCCCCACTGTGCCAGCTTCACTCTGGAAGTGGTGGAAGGGTTTTTTATATTCCTTTTTTTAAAGTATCTATTGCTGATCTTAAGTGTCAACAAACTCAAGTGTTTGCAGCAGAGACAATATTTTACTGAGTTGTTTTGCATCAGTGGAGATCTCAGCAAAAACAAAAAAAAATAAATGCTAGAGAGTTCAGTGAGACCTGCACCAGCTTTGTCTAATACTAACCTTGCAAGAAGTCCTTGGATGATGTGAACTGGCTGTTATTGCTAGCAGAGAAAATAAAGTTGCAGCAGTTTATACCAGCTGAGTACCTGGTCATTACATCTCATGTTGTGGAAGCACAGGTTAAAATGGCTATTCATCTTTGATCCCTCAGCAATGTGAGAGTCTGCAGTAATCTCTAAGATTAGGGTAATGGAGAGCTCAAATTTTATATACAGCCTGCTAAACTGTTTACAAAATGCTTCAGTTCAAAGAGGGAAGTGCTGCACGTGCAGTGTGGAGTGGATCCCCCCCTCCCTGCCTCTGCTGGGTTTTTTAACCTCTGTGTGTGTGTGGTGCCCTGAAAGTCTGACTTGGCAGTGCTGTGGGTGCTCTGAGCTGGAGGCTGGCACTGCTGGCCCCAGCTCCTGGTGTTTCCAGATAAAAAGGGTAGTTGAGGAGAGGGTACCACATATTTATGGAATTACCCATTCTTTGGGAACAGACATGGAGCTAGGCTGCGTTTGAGAGATGATGTAAAATCAAGTTAGAGGAATATACTGTCATGCAGGACTGGAGCCAGTGGCTTTGCTGTTGCTTGTGTTTCCAGGTGACTTTAATTACCTTCCTATGCAGGGGAGGGTGTAAAACATGATGGCACAAATAGACAAAACCATCCAGCTAACAGGAGGCACAGTTGCAGGTTCTTAGTTTCTAATCCAACATGCTCCAGCCCATGTTTCTAGGTTCCCTGTGTATTAATACAAGTCTTAAAAAAAGCAACTAATGAGATGGTTTTCAAATACCAAAGTAGAAAGGTACTGAGACCAGGAGCCAGCTAAGTTTTGGCTGTCTTGGGCCAAGCCTGGACTTGCTTACCCAGGCTTCAGTGGAGTGATAATGGGTTTGCCCTGGGAGAAAAACAGTTTGTCTGACCATCAAGGGTCAGTTTGTCTGACCATAATTCAGACTGCAAAGCAGAACAGAGTGAATTTTTGTAGCTTGCTTGCTGAAATCTTCTTCTTTGAAAGTCTGCTCTGGTGTTGTGAAGGAGATAGCAAAAGAATGGATTTGGTAAAGGTTGGGGTGCCTCAGTGATGAATGGAAAATTTTCTTCCCTCTCAGCTTGCAACAGTAATTCTATGTATCTGTTCATAGGTTTCTCAGAAAACTCTTTTCATCCTTCTAGCAATATTTGACGCCCTGTGTATCCTGCAAACTGCAGAAAATGTTTACTCTGTCTTGTTTGCCCTTCTCCCAACAATGCACACACACAAAGGACAGTTTTGAAGTGTTTGTGCCTTTTGATTGACAATAAAAATCTTTTGCTATGAATTCTGGCAAAAAGTTCATGGTCCTCAGAATGCTTTACAGTTAATTCTCTTTTCATTTGCATGACTAAACAGTGGTTCTGCATCACTTCATTACAAAAAATTTGCAGAGCTTCATTGTTGGAGAAAAATCCAGCAGTAAATCCAGCTTCCATGTATGGTTAAATTGCTTTAAGCTAAAAACTGCAATAGGAACAATTATTTTTCACAGAATCATAGAACGTTTTGGGTTGGAAGGGACCTTAAAGATCATGTTCCAACCCCTGCCATGAGCAGGGACACTTTCCACTAGCCCAGGTTGCTCCAAGCCCAGTCCAACCTGGCCTTGGACACTTCCAGGGATGGGGCATCCACAGCTTTTCAGGGCAGCCTGTGCCACAGCCTCATCTTCCTCAGGGTCAAGAATTTCTTCCCAATATCCATTCTAAACTTGTTTTCTTTCATTTTAACGCCATTTCTCCCTGTTCCATGTCTCCATTCCCTTGCCAGAAGTCCCTGTGCAGCTCCCTGCTAGGCCCCCTTTAGGCACTGGAGGAGCTCCAAGGTGTCCCCAGAGCCTCCTCTTCTCCAGGCTGGGCAAGCCCAGCTCTCTCAGCTGTCTCCACAGCAGAGGTGCTCTGAGCATCTCTCTGGGCTCACTCCAACAGATCTTTGTCCTTGTCATGTTGAGGACCCCAGAGCTGGGTGCAGCACTGCAGGTGGGGTCTCAGGAGAGCAGAGTAGAGGGGTAGAATTATTGCCAGGTCATGTGGAACTCCTTGTCAATCAGCACTCCCAAGCCCTTCTCCTCAGGGCTGCAGATGCCTTTTATCCCTTCAAATGCAGCCTTAGGTGAGAGGAGACAGTGAGGCTTCCAGCCCCAGCAGAATCTGGGTGTGGATGGTGGAAACAATGAAAGAAACAATGAAAGATGTCTTTGTGTAAGAAACAGCCCACGTTACTGTCAGCACGGTGATGTGAAACACTGGTGATTCACTGCTGGAACTTCCTGCCACATCAAATGCATTGCCATGAATTATTTAGCAAGCCTAATTGAATGTAATTTTGCTGTTGGAGATAAGTAGCCACTAAGCTTAAAAATCAATTTGCATATGTCACAGAACTGGTATCCCTTAGAAGTGGCTTGGTGCCCGTGCTGCCTCCTTCATGGTGCAGGTTTAGGCCCTTCTTTTGGTGTTGGTTTGGCCTGGGGTGTCCAACAGCCCACAGCTCTCTGGGATTTTACATGCAGCAGGATGTAAATCTCCCTGAATTTTCAGAGTGACACACATTTCAGACATTTCCTTGTCCTTTCTGGAGGATTTATAATGCCTTGGGGCAGTGTTGCACACACACCCAGTTCACTGAGGGGTGCAGAAGGGCTGGGGTTTGCCCAGAGCAGCTGGCAGGACTCACAGTGGATGTGCCATGGAACTTGTGAGCAAGTGAAAGCAAGGCAGGAGGTAGCACAGCTGGAAAGTATCTCTGCAATGGGAGCTAGGAAGCACTGTAAAGGGGTTGTGCAGGCCAAGAAACCTAGATTTGGTCTATTGAGGTCAACATCATCTATTGGGGATTAGGTAGGATCAAGTAATTAATGAAAAGGATAATTCATACCAGTTTTCTAATCCCTGAAGATAGTGTAGATGACACACTTCTACTCCTGACCCTTCCAGATATGTTTTCATTGTAAAGATGTGCAGAGAGGGAAAGAATGGGCAACAGGCTGCAGAAGCTGTCACTAACTCTCTCCAAGTGGAATTTTTTCAGTGGAATTTTTTGCTTCAGTGTTGCTCAGACTTTTCACAACGATGTCCTAAATCAGTGATGTTTTTGGTTGTGGAATTTTTTGGTTCAGAACTTCCAAAACTGTTTCTCTCTCTGTTTTAAAGCTCACAAGATACTGTTTCAATTATTTCAATTAAACTCTTGGACTCTGTTTTGAAATAGTTTTCTAGTTTTAAAATGTCCCTTAGTTAAAAAAACAAAACAAAAAAAACCAAAACTGGATTTTAAAATATTTAAAGCAGACTTCAAATGAAATGTGGATTTTATTAATTACATGGAAAACATCCTTTTTGGATCAACTGCAACTAAATTTTTCCTCTGTTCATCAGACTGGAAACTCCATTGTCTGTCCACTTCTACAAGGGATGTTGGATGCTCAACAAATGGAAATGCTGATCTCCAGAAATGGGTGCTGCTTCTGCCAGTGCCCACCCTGGACCCAGAGCTGGGAGAGAGCACAGCTGGGCTGGCCACAGGAGGCGTTTGCTCTGGGGAATCCTGCTGGGAGCTGCAGCAGAGGTGGGATGTTCCAGGGCACAGCTGCACTGCCCTTCCTGCCAAAGCAGCTCTGGTGCCAAGGAAGCAGAGCCCCAGTGCTCTGGTGCTTGCAGCCTCAGTTTGGCTGTCTAAGGTTGTTTCCCACCTTGTTCTCACTTGTACTGCTGAAACATGATCCTTCAGATTGCTCCACTGAAGGGTCTGGAGCTGTTCAGCTGTGTGGGAGATTTCTGGGTGCACATTGCCAGGCTCATCCCTGCCACTGTCCTGGTGTCCTCCAGAGGAGGACAGGATGAGGGAGCAGGGAGGGCTGTTCTGGGTTTTTCTGGAGCAGGTGCTCAAGCAGCCAGAGTCTGGCAGGAAGTAAAAAGTAGAAGAATTGGAGAAGGTGGGAGAGGAAACCATAATAGCCCCAATCCTGTTTTCATAGATCCGTGGCTGATTAGGATTGTCCTGAAGAGCTAATGTGGGGTTGAGGCTCCAGGAAAACAATCCACAGGCATTTGTGCATTGATCTGTTTGGAAACATTAATCTGAGGAATTTCTCCATCTACACTTGTTTTTGTTTGGGTGCATGTTCACAGGGATTGATTTTCTTAAGATCTGAGCATTGAATCAGATGTTTTTCTGAATGCACTGCTTCAACCTCAGCTTTTGTAAGGAGGCAACAACTGGGATTTCACTTAATTTGGCTTTGTTTTTGAGGTTCACCAACAGTAAGCAGTAGGTTTGTGACTGCATTTTCCTCAGCAGCCCTTGACAGGGCAGAGGGCTGTTTTATCTGTAAGGCTGAACTGTGTTTTTACTCAGGTGCTGTGGGAAGTGGGGGCCAAATCCAGCTGTGAGACAGGGTCATGTGGCATGACATACCCCAACAAAACACAGTGACCTCTTGACAGGTAAAGGAGACTGAAGTGTTATCTTTTCTTAGGAAAAGTGGTGTGTCTAGGTACATAAGTTGTGCATGTAAATGTATATATGTGTTCATGTATTTTCTTATCAAACTGCTTTGTTGTCCTCTGGCCCTAGAGTTACGAGTGAAGCCTTAGATAAGGTGAAAGCCAGGTGCCCCAGTGCTCTGCAATTCTGGTGAAAACATTTTCAGGGAGAGAAGGAGGACCCAAAGTGCACCAGAGGACTCCAGCAGAGGCTCCCCATTAGATCTGCAGGGTGGTGGTGCTGCCTGTCCTCAGCTCATCTCACATGGGTGCAGGCACACTTGCCCTTTGCTGTGACTGTCTGCCAGTGCCAAGCCCCCTTAGTGAAAGCAGTGGATATCTGCACCAAATTGCTAAAACAGGCAATGCTATGGGTCTGTTCCCTCTGTCTTCATCCTCCCCAAGGGATCTGTGCACTGTTTGCCACCTAGCCCAGCACAGACTGCCCTGAACCACAGGCAGACTGCTCCAAAGCCAGCTGTGAGTGGAGCCACTGCAAAGTCACAGAAAAAAAAGTGGCTTTGTCCCCTGCAGGCTTGGAACCTCTTTACCTTGAACCTGTGCAGAACTTGACTTGCAGGGGTCAAGTCAGAGGGAGATAAAGTACAATTCATTCCAGTGTTATTTTGTATGCAGGGACTGAGCTCAGATGCTCTGTGTTACCAAAAGCTGATAACAAATAGATATGAAACACCTTTGAAATGTTAACTTATCCTAAAAAGCCTATTTCTTCAACACTTCTAAGAAGCATAAAACTTCATCCTAGACAATCTGCTCCCTTCTCTCTATTTTAATAAGCAAGAAGCATAGCATCTGTCTGGAAAGAATGCAAGAAATATTTTTACATTCACACAGCTCAGGAAAGAAGAGATGTGGGAAAACTTGAAGAAATCCCAGTTTCAAAGTACAGAGATGAACAGACAGAAGAAAAATCTGGGGACAGAGAGGTTCCAAGCAGTGTTGTGCTTCCTCCCAGCTGTACTGTCCCATCTTTTCTCTATGGGCTGGAAGAGGCTGGAAGGCTGTGTCCTTCCAGGGGATGTTTTACTTCTGACCTGCATGCAGAAGCAGCCAGAAGCTCAGGTTTCTGCCATAGCAGGCTCTGTTTAGCACAATATGCACTTTCTCTCCCCAGCTGCATTTTCCCTGGGCTCCCTCTGAAGTCAGGTTTGCTGCTGAACTCCTTGTGTGGGTACACTGTGACCCATTTCAGTTCAAATGAACTAGATTAGCTAAAGCAGTGGAAAATGTAGGTTTTTGCTATTTTGCCTCACTTTGAGTGAGATCCATTGGCTGTGGAAGAGCAGTCCCTTGGCTGATGTAAGTCAGTGCACCTCCTTTGACTTTGATGGAGCCTCATCTCTTTGTTCCAGCTGCTGATCTTCCCTGGCATCTGGTACAATCTACCCTGTGTGGTGTTTATTTTAATAGCCTGATAAAACTATTATTCTCAAGGGGAGCTAGAGGCTGCTGGCTGTGTGTTTAGACAAATCTGCATCCATACAGATTCCATAAGTGTTTGCTTCAAAGATGTAAACACCACGTTACCCAATTAAAGGAGTGTCCTTAATAATTTATCAGGCAATTAAAATGTTCATTGCCCTTTATCCCAGAGTGCTCCACCAGTGATATATAATCTGAACCTAAGATAAAATGCCATAGTAAATGAACAGTGATGCAATGTATCAAACATAATGGGAACATTAAGGCAATGGAGGGTGGTTTGTCAAGAATGGAAGGTATAATGCAGTTAGTGGAGCTAACTTAATTTCTGGAAATACCACTGCTCCTGAGGAGTGGGGCATGGCAGGGGGATGTCTGGCAAAAAAAATTTCGGTAATATGTTCCAGGGAAAACTTACCCATTACAAAGTTAGAGACAGAAAAGATCTCTGTCCCCAGTTATTATTAATAATCCTCTTGAGAATGTCATGAGAAAAGGAAATGAACAACTGAAAGATAGGGATTATGGCAGGAGAGGTGTTTCAGCTTAGCTGTGGCTGCTCGTTATAGTGCAGTATTGCTTCCTACTTGTGTAATGGAAAATGCAGAAGGAAAGGGGGATAAAAAAAGGCAAATGCTTTTGTTGCTAATTCTGATCTGGATGTTTTAAAAAAATTACCCCAGAGGCTGGGAGTCCAGTTCACACTGAGCTAGCATCAGATTTGGACAGTTCATTTCCCCCTTGAACATCTCAGTCATTCTTGTAAAAATTCCAGAGCCTTGGTGCTGCCCAATCCCCTGCCTGTGCTGTTGCCTCTGCTCCTGGGAGTGTTTAGTGGTGTGAAGGTGTACCCAAAGATGTGTGGGTCATGCAAACATACACCTGGTACGTGTTGCCCTGGGGATGAAGGAAGGATAATAGTTTCATCTTTCCTGTTTTTAATAGTATCTTAAGGTGGGAGGATGATTAAGGGCCGCTATTACTGTTTTTGAAGAACTCCTCTTGTGCCTTTAAATTGTAGATGTGGAAAAGGATGGGATGGAATGGCAGCATAAAAATTATAGTCCTGCAGTTCCCCTTTCCATGCTCTGAGGCTTAAACATGTCAAGTGTTTTTCTTCAATGGGGAAAACCCAAATGTGACTTATTCTGTGGGCAGAGTTTTGAGGCTCCACAAATACCCACAGCTGCTTTGAGTGTGGCTGTGAAAGTGGCACCCTTTGAAAACAGGCCCCCATAACAGGGCTGCCTCTGATCTTTCCTTGGGCACACACATCCTCTGCCATCTCAGGGAAGAAATGTCCTGCTCAAGACACTATTCCATGCCTGTTGGTTTATTTGCCAGCCTGTACAGAACTGCACAATGCCTGTGGAAACTGTGGTTATTGGTACTGGAGTCTTAACACAGCACCTTGCATCAAGTGGAACTATGCAACCACAAGGCAGGTGTGGAGCCCACTGCACACAGCAAGGGCAGGAAGGACCTGGGATGGGCTTTACTCCTGCTTCAGTTACTGACTTGCTGCCTAATCCTGAACACTTTGTGCTGTTATTATTTCCCTTTGCCTATTTGGTCCCTTGTGGATACTTTGGAGAGGGAGCAGCTGCTTGCTGCAGGACTGAGGGTGCTCAGTGCTGTCACTCTACAGCAACTCATAACAATAGCAGGGAGGGCTGTTGGATACTGAGCTTTATATTGAGTCATTTAGAGTGGATTATATGAACTAGAACAGTGTAATGGAATGCAGGGCTCATCTTTTCCCCACCACTTGCAGTATGCATTGAATCCATTTATTTATACTGCCACTCTTTCTCCTTCCTGTGATGCAGAGGAGAGTCAGCCCCCTGTTACAAACTCCCCAAAGATTTCAGGGGCTAGGATCTGCTCTTTACTATGCCTAGGAAACTTTTACATAGTTTTGGAAAACACTGCTTCCAGCAGCACGTGCACTTCTGCCATCCTAGCCTGCACAGCAGCATCCATGCTGGTGCACTGCACTACCTGCCTCCCTGGAGCAATAGCCTGAGGAGCTGGACACTTCTTGGCAATCCCCTGTCCTAGTTTAAAGAACAACCACATCAGTCAGGAAAAAAAATTCTGCTTTGTCACATCTCTTCAGACTAATTTTTTCACTGTATAAAATTTAAGGACAAAAGAATACAATTAAACACAAGCACAAACCACAATAAAAACAACAGTAAAATGAGTTTTATAGTTGATACTTTACTCAAATAGCTTTTTATTAGTTTAATTCTGCCAGCTTTTACTTCTTTGTGATAAGTTAAAGCAGGCATCTCCCTCTCTTATCCCCAGAAAGGCACACAGAAAAATTGATATCCCCATTTCTGTCATCAGGTCCCTGCATGTCCTTGTGTTTTCACTCTTGCCTTTTGTGCTTGGTTCCCTTATTTTTGCAAATGAGCATTTGGATGCTGTTCAGCCCAATGGGGGACTACAGCTGTTCTTTCTGTCCTCATCATTCTGGTCACTTGGCTGACACTTCCAGCACCTGGACCTTCCCATTCCTGGGTTCACTGTGCTTTTCCTTGCACACTTCTGAAGGCAGAACAGCAAGATCTTCATATTGTTATGAGAGCTTAAAAAACCAACCCAGTCTTTTTAGGACACTCATAACTATTTTCTCTTGACTTTAGATGCTTAAATGAAAAGTGGCTTGTGTGGTTTACTGATACTCCACCTCACTGTAGAGTTATAGGGACTGCTGAAGGTCCCTCTGCAGTTAGATGCTGCCAGTGCTTCCTTTGTACAAGTGCTAGTCCTTGGCATAAAACTTAGAACACCTGAAACAAAGCCAGAGATCTAATATCCCATCCTCAGAAAATCAGGAAAATGTCAGCTCTAAATTTGCTGTGAAAACATTTGATTTGTGATGAATTTCTAGAGGAAAATAAAAACTGCTGCCTTGCAGAAACCACAAGAATTTCAGTAGCTTACAAGAGAACTGTTCTTTTTGATGACTACCTGAATCCTCCTAATGTCATATAATTTATGTTAATTAAATGCTGATGGAATCTGAATAAGCATATTGATGGAAGATGTATTTGAGATACTGTTATTAATTCATCATTCAGTAGCTAGTGTGTGAAATAATGCATTCCTAGGCTCTGATTTAGGACATTTCATTCTCAGTATTACCAAGATGTCTGTTTCCAACAGAAATAACCCTTTAATCTACTGAAAAAACCCAACCAAAGCACAGCACAACAACAATTAAACAACAACATAAAAAAACTCACCAAAAACCTTATTGGAGGCAGCTGGATTAAACAACTCTGAAGCAGTAATTATTTATGCCTTGACCCCAATTCTCCAGGCCATAGACATAAAACAGTTATTTAAAAATAGTTATAACTTTCAAATATGAACAAGGAGCACCTCTAAACCCAACAGCATGTGCTTTATTGCACCCCAAGCTTAAGTTCTGCCAAGTGTAAGGACATGGCAACCTTTCTGGAACTGTGCTTTGCACCTAAATCCTCACTTTGCTGGTAGTGAGATGTGGCCAGGACTCAGCATCCTCCATCCAGGGGGGTGAGCTGAGGCTGGCTGGAAACTCCACCTGATGGCAAAGTGTTCCCCACCATGCCACGACTTTACTGGTGCTGGAGATGGTTTCATAGGTCATCTCTAAATGTTCAGTAAGTCTCTTATAAATTAATTTTGGGAGTTAGCAGTGCCTAGGGACATAACTGCTCCCATTACTCTGAGCTTTTCTGGAGGAAGGGAGGCAGTGTCACCTCCAGCAGTTACTTTCCTTTGCTGAAGGGTGGGTCTTTAACCTGTCCCACCAGCTGTGCTTAGTGACCCTGGGAGGAAGGAGTGACACATGCACACTGAGCTTCCTTCAGCTCAGGGACAGGGGAGCTCTGACCCCAAACCCAGGCAGAGACTGGGACATACAATTCCCACCGCAATTCCCTGTGGTGTCTATGAATGAGCTTGGCTGGTTTTGTGGGATCAGGTGGAATCTGGTCCTGGTTTTCTGCAGAGGTTTTCAGGTGTTCACCCACGGCTTACAGCTCTGTCCCCTCTATAAAAGTCATTGCCTCAGGAGCTGGGGGAGCACTGATGCTGGCAAGAGCTGTGTTAATTCGTGAGGCTGTTCACACTTCCCCCATCGCTGCATTGAGCCCTGGGGAGGAGTTCAGAAACAATGGAGAAACGTAATGATGAGCTTCACTGAGAGAATTACAAATGTAATAGGGAATGGAATGAGGTAAACAATGAAAACCAAGGTGAAATTTCCCGACTAACTGAAGCTGAACTAACTGTGGGCACTGCTGAAGGAAGCTGTCTCATCCCCTAGCTCTGCAGGCTTTGCCACCTTCTTCACCAATACCATCACACAGGGCAAGCTGAGTTCTCTTTGGACCTGTGGGGTTGTTTTTCAGGTGGATCACTGAGTGTTAGTCAGTGGGGGATTTCTGCTCATACCTAAGATGAAGTGCAGTGGCAGCCTTGCCAAGCTGCTGAACAATTTGGAGCGTAATGTGGAAAGGGGTAATGCTGCAGGTTGGATATATGGGCATACATGACAAATATGCTCCTTCTCTGCAGTGGGGAAATACTGGTTTCACAATGCTCACAAATAACTGAAAGTATATAATATCAGGTTTTTAGATTCCAGTGACCTTTCTACTGCACCATCAAGAGAGAAATAAAAATCTGGGAAGAGATTTCCTTGAGTATCTGCACAGACAGGACAGAGGTGCTCCAGATTGCAAACAGCCACTTTCCCCTTCTGCTCCCCAAGACTTAGCAATGCCAGGCTCATTCCACGTTTTCCTCATAACCATTCAGATCAGTGAATTATTTAAATATCATGCCTGTGGGTCCTCAAATGGTAGCTGGAAACCTTTCTTTGGGTCATTTGGAAAAAGGTGCTTTTAGGCTGCTGTGTTTTCTAAGGAGATCCTGCTATTCAAGTGGGTGTGAAGGGGGTTTCAGAACAGTATGTGTGTTTGTGTACAGCAGGGAGCAGTGGCTGCTCACTTGAATTCCCAATTCAGGCTGTGCTTGGGGTGGCTCTGACTACCCCAAAGATCAGAGGTACCTGTGTGTACAACCTGCTGCTGGGCTGCTTTCTGCTAATGATGGTGTCTGGCCCAGCTATCAGCAGTTATAATTCATGCACTGGTCTGTGCAGGAGGCACAAAGCTGGAAATACTCAGGAATTGCTCTTTGCCCCCACCAAACCATTTGAATTGGAGGATTGGCCGAAAAAGGCCCCCGTGGGAGACATGGCCAGGAACTACCTGCATCTCACACTGTTTGCACTCATGGATTCAGGCACCTCGGAAACCTGGAAACCTGTGCTTTCCTTCCTGGCTATCATTCTTTAATGTTTCGATGGGTTTGACAGTAAGGCTTGTGAATATTTCTTGCTAGGGCTGGTATTTGCCTGTGGTTTTGGTTTCTCCTCATGCCAGGGCAGGGCACAGTGCACCATCAGGAGCTGTGAGCTCTGTAGAGCAAAGCACAAGAACTTGCAAGCTCCTGCCTTCAAGTCCTCTCTGTTTTTCCATTACTGTGGGTTTATGTACATCTGCTTGCCTGGGGACTTGTCATCTTATTTGTAATCTATTGTTTTAATTATTTTCTGTGAAGGTGCCCAAAGACCTTGGGGTATTGAGACACAAATACATTATTTATTCATTAATTATTCATTACTGCTAACTACTCCCTACAATGTAGCTGTCTGCAGTAACGAGCTTGGGTGAACCCTCTCCCCTGGATAAGAGGGTTTATAGCTGCTTTATTTGCCAACTATTCCTTGGTCAGGAGTAACATTGTTAAAAAATTGGAGGGAGAAATATTTACACTTGGCCGATAAGACATTGCCTTATGTGAATCTCTAAGAGTTGACCTGAAAGTCATCAGATGGAATGTAGGCTTCCTAACACGCTTCTGGGGTTTATAACCTATTGCTAATTTCTCCCAGAACTGCCTGGAGGGGGATTTACCAGGTAGGTAAAAGTGATTTAATTTCCTTGGTTGTCACTGGTTTTTCCCACTTAAGAAATGTCTCCTCCTGCAGCTTCACCTGCATCTGAAACCACCCCAGTTACCTCTCCAATTCAGTGCACAGGTAGTTGTCTGCAGTGCATTTCATTTGAAAGGCAGAAATAAGCCCAGAAATGTTAAAAATAGAAATAACCCTGAGCTGAAATGATTTCCCCTTCCTGGCTGGCTGCCTCGCATGCCAGACTTCAGTCATAGATCATCTGAGATTGTTGGGGCTGGAGCTGCCCAGTGCTGATCTCTGCATTGGTTCTCTCAGAGAGATACCTGGTCCCAGTTTTTCACGGGCTCCACTCATTCCTTGTCCCTCAGTGGTCTGTTTTCCATGATTTCCCTGCACTGATTGCAACCAAAGAGGGGACTGCAGCAAACCTGCAGGTGCAGGAGGTGTTCTTGGACAGAAGTCAGTGACTCCAGCACTTCAGTGCTGCAGTTCAGTGCAGCCCCTGGCACCACGGGGTGCCTGTGTGGTTTGAGCTCAGATCTTGGTGTCAGATCTGTCCCTGCTGGGGGCTGGGATCCTCTCCCAGCCCAGGCACTGCCCATGTGGCTGTGGGTCAGCTGGGGTGACACCTGGACATGCTGCTTTGGAGATGCCTAAATGAACTCTGATGAGTGACAGCTTTAAAGAAAGTCCTGTGAAACCCCAGGTAAACTTTAACAGGATTTTGGTGTTTTGTTTAAAACAACTCCTAGCTGATGAACTTTTGATTTTTAGCTTGAAGGGGAGCCAGTCATCTAAGAGCTGGGTGGTCCTTGGGGGTCCCTTCCAACTCAGGATACTCTGTGATTTTGTGAATTGTAAACCTCTTGATAAATGAATTGACTGGTATCAGGTCAGAGAAGTTGAAATACCTCAGATGGATTGATAAGACCAGACTTTCTGGGGATGGGAATGCAGCCTGGAGAGGTCTGAGGTGAAGGAGAGCTGTGTGTAGTATATAGTGACAGTGTTTTGCCCTCCTGATCTCCTCAGGGACTATTGCAGCAACCTGACTTTGTGTGAGCATTTCTGGAAATAAAGTTCGCCCACTCAGGAAAATCAATGCAGGCTGCCAGGCACTGCTGTGACTAGAAGCTCTGTAGAATTTTTTTTAATGTCTTAAGATCATTTCTGGGAGCTCTAAAACTGTGTATAAAAAACCTCTTTGGCTTATCAGAAATCCCCTGGGACACTGTGGTCACTGTGACAGTCTGCTCAAGAAATTTTTGCTTCTGCTTGATTAGTGTGTTACTACACATTAATGTTGTTGTGGGTTTCTACATTAATCAAGGGGAAAAAAGAAGTGGTATGGAAAGATAATCTAACAGTCCTGGAGAGAACAGAGAGGAGGTTTGGGTAAAAAATCCTGATATTGGAAGGGTAAATCAAACACCCAGCATTGCTGTCAGCCTTTTAATGGAAAGCAGCTCAATCACTGGCAGGATCAATCCCTACAGACTGAGCCCATGGCTATTATCAACTTTCCCTATGTCCTTGCTGCTTGTAAATTTAACTCCACCTCTCAAAAATTTTAAATGACAGGCACAGCAGCACTGCAGAGAAAGGAAACAAAATGCTTCTCTAACACATTGCTCTCTGAATACACCTCTTCTCTGTATGAAACTTAGTTTTTGCCTGCTGCTTATGCTTGAATTTGTACCCCTCTTAGCTCTCTGCTGTGGTTGAGAGCAGTCCCAGTGAGATACACTGGGAGTACCTGTCTGCCCTCCCATAGCCACAAAAACCTTTTTAAGGAAAGTGTTCTTGGGAGAGCAAAGCCCATTGCACACAGTTCTGAGTGTCTCTAGCAGAATAGCATCTATTAAATGGTAATTATCTGAGATGTGTTGCAGGGTAATTCTCCCTCTGCTGCTCTCTCCAGTGCTCCTACCCTCTTGGAGCTGTGTGGAAGTGGGACTTGAGTGCTTCCAATCTGCTGCTGATCTGCCTGGGGAGATCTGGAAAGCAAGGTGGGAAAGTGCCTATCAGCCTCTTGCTTGCACTTCCCAAGAGGTTTGGAGTTGTGCTGCTCATGTGCCAGCTCCCTTTGAGACAGCCACAAAAAGGAGTATCAGTGACCATTCCAAAGCTAGGAGTATCAGTGACCATTCCAAAGCTAGGAGTATCAGTGGCCATTCCAAAGCTAGGAGTATCAGTGACCATTCCAAAGCTAGGAGTATCAGTGGCCATTCCAAAGCTAGGAGTATCAGTGACCATTCCAAAGCTGTCAAGGCACTGGCTGAGGGTGGCTGCCTCAGATGCTGGGAGGAGATGGCCTGGAGCTGGGGTAAGAAGTGACACAAAATCTGCTTAATGCAAGCTCCAAATCTGGCTGTGGGCACACAGTGAGTATTTTTATCTCTCACACTCTCCCCACCACTTAGGTGTTAATTTTACAGCCCTGCAGTGTTTGCCTGCCTCACACAGCCCTTCTGAGCACAGGCACCATGCCAGTGACTGGAGCCACTGGACATGGCAGCAACAGGAGCATCCTATGCCAAAGCCACCTCCTAGGCCTGGCTTAATGGAACACTGATCAAATGCTTGCTCAGTTTAACAGGAAAAACCCAGAAATGTCAACATGTGCTGAAAGCCTTTGTGTGTGACTGTGTAGTGACTACAGCTGTGCAGAAAGTGACAAACTCTGAGGGTGTCTCAGCATTTATGGGAACAAATGCACACACATTATTTCTGGACATTATCATATAAATTATCACCTTCTCTATACTCCCCAGTTGTACTATAATCTTTCATAGTGCTGCTCCTTACTGTGCAAGGAGCAACGAGGGAGCTGGTGCCTCACACTGCTGTTCACAGAATAAAAGTGCAGCATTGTTGTGACAGCATTTGTTGAGTGCCCCTGTGCCTGGAGCACATCCAGAGCCGTCCACCCCACACCTGGGAGATGAGCAGAGCTGATCTGACACTGCATCTGCCTCCTCTGTCCAGTGCTCCTCACAAACACAGAAACAATTCACACCAACATCTGTGGGAACTGGATCTTACAAGCCTTGCTGCCACATGTGTTTCAATCTTTGCTTAAAGGAGAGAGAAGCAGAAGTTTGGAGACTTCTCTCTCTGGAGACAGAGAAAAGATTCTACCTTTGACGCACGGTTGCCATAGTAAAACCAAACTTGTTTTGTGCAAAGGGTGTCAAAAGGTAAAAGTTTAAACTTAGACCAAGTAGGTTCATTGCAGGAAAGAAAATAATGGAGGTAAGAGCTGCAGGGAAGAGAAATAATCCTTCAGATAGTCTCACTTGATCTGTGATGAAATAAGGAGCCATTGAAAAAGGTTTTAATGCATTTCAATTATCTTTCAACAGAACTTGCCAAAGTCTGAAACCACAAGGTTTCAGTAGGAATGTGATAGTGATGGAGATGGGGCTCAAAAACATAAACAAGAGAAACCGAATCTGATATGGGCAGTTTGCTTGAGGTTGTTTTTAAAAAGCAGAATTTCTCTCCAAATCCTGCCTGTCTTAGTCTGTCAAGAAGATATATCTGTGTGTACAGGATGTGCTCAACAGCAGCATGATATATCACTGATGAATAAAGGACTTTGTAGATGGATACCTGCAGATTTAACACATAAACAAACCCTCTTCCCATAGTCCCCTGCTACCTGTTGCAACCTAATGAGCAGAAATATGTCAGGGAATGCCATCAGCTTTTTTTCTAGTGGGTCGTCTTCAAATGCATAATTGGTACCAAGTTGTGATGCTACAGAAGCTTGCAAAAATTGTAAGTGGTGATCAGAATACAGTCTTTGCCAGATAGAGATTTCTCCCTGGCTTTGTAGCCCCTGTTAATTTAGCTGACCATGTAGGGTGGGTGAGTGCTGCAGCACCCCATGGCTCCCCAAGCACCTACAGAAGCTCTCTGTCTTACTCTCTTGACCATTTCTCTTGGCTAGCTTGATCCCAGCAATATTTTGCAAGCCCTTGAGGAAGTTTGCAAAGTGACATTGCCCCAGGCAGGAGAGATGCTTGCATCCCCTTCTTGCCATGGGAGCACAGGGTGCAGGAATGGAGCTGTGAGGATACTCCATGGAGAGGTCTGGGGAGCTTTCCATTAGAAAAGCAAAATAGGACCCATCCTGTCTTTTGCTTGTATGAAAGCAAATTTTATCTAGTTTTTCTATCTGTCACAATACACAAATGAACCCATCCTCCCTTGGCACCACCTGTGCCAAGCAGTCTCTGAAGGTCCTGTGCCACTCACAGTGGTTACAAGGCCACTTCATCCAGCATGGGGCAGATCTTGGGGCTTTTACTCAGATTTTTCTCTTTTTCTTATTTCATGGCAAATATTTCCCCTAGACTAGCCATCTGTAATTATAGCTGAGCTAGTGTTTACACCACTCCCCCAGGAGCTCTCTTGTGTCCACAGCCCCTGGTTTTGCCTTGCAGAGTGTGCCTGCCTCAGAACCTCATTTTGCCTCAGAGGAGCTCGAAGGAGGCCAAGGTGAGACGCTGTGATTTGACCTGGCTCTAGCTGAAGTCAATGCAACTTTTCTTCCTATCATCCTATTCATTTAATGTGCATCAGGGTAGGGTTTTCCATGTGGGGATGATGTTTGCAACAGTGCTGTGGTGTGGTGAATAAACCTAAGCCCACTATGACTATGGAAAATAAATTTATCACAGTGAATGTGCCATGCAGGGCTGAGGTAGCTGTGGTATGTTGTAAAAAGGCACAAATACAAGGAGCTGGAGGTGAGAATAATAACCAAGCTCTGCTCTGCTTGTATATTGGAGGTTCCTGATGAAAAGCAACACATATTTAAGATTATGGAAATTATTTATGAACAGTACCTAGGGAATTCTAACTGCTACAAACAAGAAGAGCTTGTCCTCCCCTCCCCACAATTTGTCAGTCTCTAACTTCTCACCTCCTGGCTGCACAACTGAAAACTGGGTATTCATCTGAGGAAATGAATTTAGTAAAAAAATATTTTTTAAGAAGTGATCTGATCCCTGAGACTGGGGAAAAACATTACAGCTGCAGTACTTAATATAATTTAAAAGCTGATTACTCTGCATGTGGAATCAGTACTTTTCATAAGGCCTTCTACTACATCTGGTATGCACCCTAATTTGTATTAATGGCTCCTAAGGAGCCATCATAGTTTATCAAGAAAGTAATATGCATTTTAAAAGCATTCAAATAAAGATTTACATGATAAACCTTAATAACTCTGGAATGCATTATTAGCTAACATATACTCCCAGAAGCAGTCACTCACTTCAGGCAAATTAGATAATTCAAGAAGCCATGAAAACCTTCAGGTCAGAACTAAGCTGTTCCTTGGTCACCCTCTAGGATTTATTCAATGCATTAAGGAGCACTTTCCATCTCAGCCTTTGTATGGTAAGTGGCTATTTTGTGCTTAGGAGAACTGCTATGATTTCTTCTGAAGAAAACAACCTGTTAAGCTTTAAAGCTCATTATTTATCACAAAATGGCCTTATATCTCTGGCAATATTTCCCTGCAATTGTCCTGTCAGCCAGATGCTAAGTAAGATATCAGTATAAACCACTTTCCCAATATCTGTGAAATATGGCTGGTAGATAACAATGTTACTGAGATGATGCTTTTAAATCATGAGAAAAGCCAGGCAGTAAATTGATGGCTTCCATAAAGCCAATGGAAAAATTAATGCTGTGGAGTAGAGGGGCTGAAAACTGCATTACTCCAGCAAGATGAGAACAAAGCAGCAGTGCAAATGAAAATTCAATAACTTTTAATTGTGTTGAAGACTGGGACCCCTCTGATACAAAAACTTGCATGGAACTAGAAAAAAATACATCCTAGGGAATAGCTATGTGCTCCAAGTAAAAGGATTAACTGACCTTTCTCTGCTGTAGTCGAGATAATTTAACTTTAAATGTACTTCTTAGTGAGACTAGTCATGTCCTTAAAAATGAGCGATTTACATTTTTTTTTTCCCCCACTGAGTTCTGAACTGACATTTTCATGCCGCCAACTCTATTTTCTGGCTGTTCTGTATTTGCAATTATTCTTGTATGGACAGCCTCAGCACTAGGGACTCATTTTGTGCTCCTTGCTGGTCAGCTTCATGGTGCTGGCTGGGCAGGAAAGGCTGCTGCCCAAAAAAGAGGAAATATTTGACTGCCCAGATCCATCCTCTGCATCTGTGTTCTATGTATTGACACTGCCTAAAAGTGGGGTTTGGGTTTTTTGGTCCTTAGACTTTGCTTACCCTGTGGCTTTGTGCTCTGTGCTTTATCACCTTCTCTGAAACTTTGGAGGGACTGCAAATATTTGTATATTCAACTGCTAGCTGGGATTAACGAGAGAAAAAGAACAGGTCTGAAGTGAACTGCATTTTTTAGACATTTAGATGCTGGAGAATTAGCTGGAGCAAACTCTGATAGTGAACAGCTGGTGAGGCAAATTTTTCTGAAAGATTAAAGGCCTTAACTTACCTTGAGTGGCACTATAAATGTCCACCCACCTCTGTGGGGCATGTGCTGCTAAAGATTACTCACTCACTGTGGTCAGGGGAAGGACACAACGAGGGAAAGGGGGTGGAAGGAGAGAGGGGTAATTCTACCCGAGGGATCTGCCTTTGCCCTTGTCTCTGAAAGTGTGTGCCAGGGCGAGCAGGAGCTGGTAGAGTGGCAGTGAGCAGGGCTGGCCTGGCAGGAGGGGCATGGATTGCTCTGCCCAAAGCCTTTATCTGCTGGAGTGCAGAGCAATTGCTGGGGCAAAACCACACGGATCTGGTTGTGACACGTGGCCAGTGCAGGGCACCCCTGGCTCCTCAGCTGGGCTCCATCCCAGCCAGAGTGAGAGCAGTGCTGGGGGCAAGGCAGAGCTCAGCCAACCCTTGCTGGCAGCAGAATTGTGCTGCTCACACGTCTAACAGTGAAGGAGAAGCTGGAAAAGGCTTTTCTGGGGGTATGCTTGGATGGTTTGTTGTTTTTAAAAGGCTGTATAGCAGGGTCAAATTACTGCCTTTGAGGAAGGGAATTGTGCCATCTTTGTTCTCTTGAAGAAAAAGCACAACTTTTGGGGAGTTCTGTGTATCTTGTAGGGCAGAGATAACTGAGTTTCTGCCTCTGGAGCCCCTCTGCACAGGCTGCTTTCAGGCCAAGAGTGAGTTCACTGCAAGGGGAGTTTAACTGAGGGAAGGAAGCTGCCCTGGCCTGACCTGAACTTGTTACCTGTTTACAGAACAGCTAAATGTCCATGAGTGAAACTGCAAATCTGAAAAACTGGGCTGTCCCCAAATGAGCTGCAGCTGCCATTGGGGTAAATGACACACAGCTTTGTTTCAGGCTGGGTAGTGGGAGGGAAATGGTTTGGGAAGTGCTGCACTCTCTGAGATCTGTGGAACATGGCTGGCACCTGTCCCTGACCCCCTTGGGCAGGATGTCCTTGAACCACCACAGTTCTGCCTCAATCCTTGCTTCATTTTTACTTTTATTTTACATCTGTATGTCTCTAATGAGGCACCTAAGAGAAAGCATGCTCATGGTCTTGGCCATACCCTTCTTCTTGTCCAGTGAACGCCCCTCACAGCCCAGGCTTGGGGGGCAGGAATCCTCCTGGTGACACCATGGGAGGCAGCAGAGGGGGCAAAGGATCACCTGGGGTATTTGGAGGTAGCTGGAGAGGGAGTGGGAATGACAGGTGAGGGCAATAGGGTGGGTGACTCCCATCCTGGGGGTTTTTTTCTTAGCACAGGAAAGGGAAATGATGCTCCCACTGATATTTCTGTCAAGTAAATCACTCAAGACAGGGAAACAGAGTCTGGACTCATGGTCCCCTTCCTTCCCCTTCCTGTCTCACTAATAGCAGCCTGGGATGGATTTCCAGCTGGGTTAATCACCTCTAATTGCCTGCAGCTTTCTGGCCAGCCTCACCTCTCCCCAGGAGGTGATGGCCCCAGTGGGAGCAGCTGTGGTGTAATGCCCAGGAACTGCTCCTGCTGCCTGTGGCCACCTGCACACCTCTTCTCCCCTGCTCAGCACTGAATTGCTTCGGGCATCCTTGTAAGTTCAGTTACTTGGGGGAAAAAACGTGTTTTGGTTCCCACCAGTTTGATAAAAACTTTATAAATGAGCATATAAAAATAATGGGTTTTCCACATGCGTTTGTTGTCACAGATTTCCTTCAGCTGCCTGATGCAGTTCATCCCCACTGCATCATTATGTAGTTTCTGGGAGCTGTAATGGGGAAAAATGACTCTTGAAAAGAGAGTTCAAATATTCCTGTAAGGACACAACAAAGTTTTCCTTTTCTTCCTACCCCAAAGCTAGGCTTTGTTTTGTGTGCTTGGGAAAAAAAAAAAAAAAAAAAAAAAAAAAAAAAAAAAAAAAAAAAAAAAAACAAANAAAAAAAAAAAAAAAAAAAAAAAGCTGATTAAGAGGTTTAGGTGCATTTGGTATCTGTTTACGCAAAATCCAGGGCTTAGTTGTGATGAGATAAAAGCAAATCTGGCTTTATTGTTTCTCTTCCACATTTAAGTGACCACAGAAAGAGCAGCCACAGCCCAACTGCTCAAACACACTATTTTCACGTTTGGTTGTTGCTTGTATCAGTGTTAAGTCAGACTTAGAAAGGAATTTTCTGCAAATTTGTTTGTATGAGGCTGGGCACAAAGCAATTCAAAGCTTGGCATGGCAACAGCAAAGGGGAAGCAATTCAGAAATCCAGAGAAACGAGGCTGGCAGCATTTCAGTGTTATTTACCTTCCTCTATAATCTCACTTGTGAATACTGGGACCAGTCCAAAATCTGTGTGCTCCTCTCCATTCTCCTCCTTCATTAACCAGTGGTACTAATTAACCAACAAACCTGTGGGTTTCATGTGATCCTCTAATGTCCATCACAGGTAATTGTGCTAATTAAATAGGTGACAGAATGGTTCAGCATGGGAGTGCAGTTCCTGAGATGCAATGGACATGTCTGTGAGCTGTGAGAGCGCTTTGGGTAATAATATTTAGCACTAACAAATTAAATTTTGGAACTCCATAAAAATTCATGCTTCAAGGCTTAAAGTTAATCTCTGTCGGGGTAAGACCACTGTTGGCATAGATTATCCTGTGTTTACCAATTAAGGAATTTCTTGTAGCTTCCTCAGAAGGCTGTTGCTGGCTGGCTTTGGAGGCAGGATTGCATCTAGGCAGAGCATTTGTTTTACTTGGGTGGCAGCTCTTACACCAGGTGCACTGACCCAGGAGAATAAAGCAAAAATGGGCACGATTCCATGAATATGGGAGACATCAGCTGGGATTTAGTCACTGCACTGGGGTTTGGGAGGCTGGCTGCTAACTTTATTTTAGGCTTCCTATGTGTTTTGGTACAATATAGGCAATTTTTCTGTGTCTTTGTTAATCTGATTTCAAATAAGAAAATACAATCCCTCCTCTGACACCTTTTCAGCTGAAACACACATCCATCACAGAGGAGGGGCCAGTTCTTCCTGTGGGCTGGTACAGTCAGCACCTGGCATCGTGGAACATTGAATTTGAGGGTTTTCAGTTTTAGCTGTGATGCTGCTGCCATTCTTGATGATAAGGATGACAGCTGTTGCTTTGCTTTTTCTGAAGTTTATTGGTTTCAGCATTTATTTTTATGTTTCATTTTCTTACAGTAAAAACTACTTTTCACATATAACAGCCTGTTTGATTTTTCAATTGTGAGGGTAGATAGTAAAGAGAACCAGGACTTAGCAGAAGGTGAAGTAATTTGACAATATCTCTAGAATCTGAATGAAGAAATGAGGGTTAATTTATGATAAAACACTTCTTTTACAGCACATATTCTGTCTTATTCACACAGATTTAGTGAGAGAGATACCACAGCACAGGACACGTCTGAAATCTCAGGAGCTGGGGAGATGCTGTCATATAACTTGTAGCTGTTTTTTCATGTCTGGCAATAAAGTAAGTTACAGATTAAAAAGATGAGTTAGAGAGGAAAAGGAACTCCATTTGGATAAGCAATATTTCCTCATCATGTGCACATGAAAGCCAGAAATATAACATATGAAAAAACACATAAGAAGAAATAGTGAAAAAGTGCTATCCTGGGAAATGAGAGCTTGAGAATCTGAAAGGCAGTCACTGCTTCAGAGAGGGAAGGTTTGTTTCTGCAGTTACTATGAAATCTCATGAATGAAAATGTCATTCTGCTGTATTTGTGCTATTATACAGTGCAATTTACTGGCAGGTAACCAGCTCTCTGAAAGAAAAGCTGATGGTCCTGTTACTGTGGTGCTGTAAACACACAACCCAGAAAAAAATTGCCAGAGAGAAAGAGCTAGAAAATGGTGTGGTCTCTAATTAATTATCCCCTGCCCTTCACTTTCCTGGCCCATCTTTGCTCTCCCTCTCTCCACCCCAGGGCATTACTTATCACCCATCCAGCCTCTGAGAGCTGCAAAATCATCATTCAGTACCTGTGATACAGCAATTCATTTGCACTGCTGCTGTCCCCATCTTTCATTCCTCTCTGCTGCTCACACCAAAGAGTTCAGCAATGTGCCTCCAGGAGACTGAGGCAGGCAGAGAGGATGTGTGTGTGTGATGTTGAGGTGCTGGGGTCTGTGCAGCCCCCCCTGTTCACACACCACTCTGGCTCGTGGCTCAGCACCTTCTTGGGCTGCATGTTGCACTCATGTGCATCCTTCTAAATGCATTTAATTTGGTCTTTATGGCTCCATGTTTGTCTTCCACCTGGCTCAACACGAGGCTTTAATTGGCTACCGTGTCACACACATTAATAATAAATATGGCAATTAGCTAAAATTGTGCTTGCTATTTGGGGAACTCCTCTGTGTTATGTATCATGCATGAAGGCATGCCAGGGCTGCTGCACAGCCCCACGAGCTCAGCACGTTCAGGCTGGGGATGGGCTCCTGTGCCTGCAGCAGGTAATGATGCCAGGGCTTCATCCCAAAAAACAGAGACTTTGGATATTAGGTGACACCTACAGAACAGGTTTGTGTGACACCATTTGCATCTGTGAAATCCATTAACATAAAATCACTTGCCCACATCTCAGCCTGCAGGGAAGGTGTGAAGGCTGTTAGCTGCTTGGTAGGCTGGGAATGAAAGACCAGTGCCCCTGCTCTCAGTTGCTTCCCAGGGAGGTCTGAAGGCACTCTTGATGATGAGCTGCTTTGAAAAATGTAGCACATAATTTTGGCAACTCTTTGAAGATAAAATATTTTTATTGTTGGTGTTTCCAGCTTCCAACAGATCCCAAATTTGTATTATGTATTTCTGTCTCCCACCAGCCAGAATAAGGGAGGGCCACAACCACCTTGTAATAAATAGAAGAAAGGCAAGTGGCTTTGTCAGGCCTCTGATGAAATACTTTTGTTGGATTTTGTATCAACTTTGAGATGGGAATTGGGCTGTTTTTTGTTCATCTTTAGCTGACAAACAAGATTAAAATCCTATTTGTGCTCAGTCTCTGGCTATTGTTGACACTGTCCCTTGTAATCCCTTCTGTTGGGTTATCAAACTCCATCACAAAAATAGTCAGGGTTTATTCCCCCATCACTGAGAGGTGCTTTTCATATTCTAATCCTTTTAGGGTAAGGTGATTTGACACCTAATATTTCAAGACAGAATCTATTATGAAAGCAAAATTAAGCAACACCATGTATTCTCTGATTCCCTTCATAAACTCCAGCATTATAACTTGGCACACTTCTCTTTTGTATCTCTGACTTACGCATAAGAGATGAAAGTTATCGCTGTAAAAAATGTTAAAATCATTAAAGATGCTGTCACAGGTGACTATGATATTTATTCATGCTCATCTGGGGGACTTCTAAGGCTGATGATGTGGTTCAATAGAAATTACAGAGTGGGAGTTTTTTTTAGCATTAACAGTGGTTAAGTGTGTCAAAGCTGGTGAAGTCAGAGGAGCTTTACAAAGACAAATGCACAAGAAGCATGACAGCTGGTGAAATTCATTGATGAATTCTAGTAAGATTGATTAGAGAGAACCACCTCAACTTCTTATGTGTTGGCAGATTTTAAATTAATTATATTTTAACTGCTTTGGAAACAGACCTGAGAACAAATTTGTGGAGCCCAACGTAAGTGGTGGTTCAATAAATGAAAGATGTATAGAAAAGTAATCATCATTTTAGCTGTGTACAGAATGAAAAAGAAATCAAACACTGAAAATATTATTACAGTGCCATTAACATAAATCAATTGCCTGCTCTATCCTCAGAATCTTTTTTCATTTCTGGTCATCCTATCTCATAAAGTCTTAAATGGTTATAAAAGAGTGCAGAGATTGACAGTAAAAATGATTAGAGACGTGTAAAGATTTTTGTAAGAGGAGAGGCAGCAGCCTGGAACTGTTTAGAAAAAAGCTTTAGCTGCACTGGGAGATTTGAGCAGCTCAGCAGGACCAAGGCAGGTTGTAGGTGCTGAATGTGGTCCCCCTGTCCCCTTGCTCACCTCCACCCTAACCCTCGGGGCCCCTGAACTCTATAAACCACAGGGATATTAATTCAGGGCGCCAGAGCTCAGGGGACATGAGTGGCAGTTCCTGCTCCACCTGTGGGTCACACTCTACACTGGGGACAGGCCAAAAACTACAGCCCAGCCTGGGCTCTTCCTGAGACTGGGGGTGTGGAAACAGCCAAAATGTCCATTTTAAAAGGCACAGTTCTCTAAAATGCAGACTGAGGATCTCACCCTCAAAAGCTGGTTCTATCCCTTGTACCTCTTGGTGGAAATGGGATTTTAAGCCTTTCCAGTCAGGTCCTTGCCCAGGTCCCTTGGTTTGGAATGTCCAGCACAGTGTACCAGCTGGCTCTGGGGATTTGCACTCCCTGTCCCCTCCAGCACAAACTGCTAAAATGAATCTGCTGGAACTTCTGTATTATGCTAAAGTATTTGCCACAGGATGCACACCAATTGCTTAATAGGATTTTAGACAACCCCTAGAAATTTCTGCAGGAAAAGAGAGCATCTATCCATTTTATTGGGCAAGCTAAATATTTTCAAGGATATGCTACCTCATGCTTTAAGGTGTAAGTCAAACATGCAGCTACAGCAGATTCAGGCAATGGTTCCCTTCTTGGCAAGTTGCTCTGCAGTTTTGTGCCATTCCTGGGAGGAATGTTGGGATTCCCAGATGTGATGCAACTGGGAGCTCCCCAGGGCACACTTCTCATGACATTTCAGCAAAGGAGAAGGAAACCTGACTCCCCTGTCATTGCATTTGGGGTGGGCTCAGCCCCCCACTCCCACAGGTGCTTTTGGCACCTTTCTGCCTTTCTCCTGATAAAATGGAAGAGAGAAACAGTGTTTCTGAGGTGTAAATAATGTTTAACAAGTGGGCCTTGGAGTTGTAAAGGAACTCCTGCACTCATGCTATAATCATTTTGGTGGTTGATTTAGAGCCAAGTCCTGCTGGCCTGACTGAAGCAATTAGCCTGATTACTGCCAGAGGGATGCTCATGCAATTAAGGTGAGCAGTGTTTGCTCTTTATTCTGGAAACCAGTTGTCTGTATAAAAGTAGTTGACACAGTGCAGCGGTGCTGAGGCAGGAGGGTGATGGGCTCTGAGACAAACCTTCGAGCCCTGACAGAACCTGGTGTCTCTCACAGAAGAAGGATGGACAGATGGACATTGTCTGACACTGCTCTGAGGGGAAAGCTAAAACCTGACAGTGAGAGACGTGTCCTGGTGTGTTTGCTCTGTGGGACTGCAACTGCTGCTTTTTCCCCAGCTTCTCAAAGGGATGGAGCTGGCTAATTAGATCTACAATTGCCATTTATCAAAAAGAGCACCTGAAGTCTTCAATGATATTTTCCCCCCTCTCTCCCTGCTATTTCTAAGGCACCTATCAATATGGTGCAGAAATACCATCTGGATACCTGGCTAGTGACCAGCAGGCTGTGGCATGTGGGGGTTTTAAATAGAGACAAGAGAATGGAGAATGGAAAAGGTAGACAAACAGCATGTTTTAATGGAGGATGAAAAGGGTATAAATGAAGAGAAAAGCAAAAAAGGGCAGAAAATACCTTTTCTTCAAATTTTCACAATGAAAGAAGCAGGGTATGTTAAATATTCTATGAACCTCCCTAGGAATATTTCAACTGCTTGGGAAGAGCTCCTGCAGATGAGCAGGGCTGCTGCATTGGCTCTGTGGATGAACACTCACCAGAGAGCAGGAGCACCTCTGCAGAGGAAACTTCTTCCTGCCCTGCCAGGAGAACCTCTGCACCTGGCTCTGGATGCCAGCATTTCTCTGCATTCACAGCTCAGATGTTTCACTAAGGGCAGGCACAGCTTTGGGGTCAAGAGCTCTGACTTATCCCTCCCCCTGAATTCAAAGAAATTTAGAGGTTTTATTTGATTCCACAGAAATGAAATACACTTTGCAATGTGGGAATTTGCCTTTTTGATGGATCTGAAGGGTTTGTGAATAGCCTAGTCCAAGGTTTTAGTGTGAAGCCACTTGTGTCATCTTAGTGATGATGAATTCACTCATGTCAGTGGAGTTTACTCTTTGTGTTAGCACTGTCCCCCAGGTGGGTGCCTGTGTGTGCACAAAATAATGGCTCAGTCTGGCAGAATATGTTTGCTAAGAAAACCTCACTTGTCAATTACTGGGGATTTTCCCTGAACTCTGATGGTTCTGGAGCAGAGTTTGGGCTTCTGGTGTTATGACAGAATTTCGCAGGTTCAGTGATGACTTTTGACAGCTCAGGTCCCAGCAGGGAAAGACTCCTCACTTGAAATCAATCAACTTTATCACACAGGAAAAAAGAAAATTAAAACCCACCTGAAACTCAAACCTGCTTTAAGAGGGGCTCCTCTCTGACTGAGCTGTTACTGCAGATATCTCTACATAGCAAACATATTTATGTGAGGAAATATCAAAAGGTAGGTGCACCTAACAAAGACATCCTGATCATGCTTAATGCACCAGATAAATTGTTTTAAAATGCAGAGGGGTTTTTTTGAGTTTTTAGTGAAAAAGCACATCCACGTAAGCATCTCTGAAGAGTTTTTTTAATTAATTGCTTTCAGTCATTTCCTTTCGCAACATTAGAACAATGATGGAATAGACTGGCTGTGGAGTTTGGCCGAGGAAAGATTATACTAATCCACTTGAAATATGACTAAAACAGAAAGCAAGGAGAGAGAAAAGCAATTTTTTTTTCCCCAAAGCTTGTTTACCTGTGACAAAATCCTTCCAAATCAGCTGCACACAAAATACTGGATCATCTTAATTAAACTTGACCAAAAGTGATCTTGCTTTGGAGTTCTTGGGATATTTCATATCCAGAGTTTGTCTCCCATGATGCTTTTAGCAAGATGGGGAAATATGTGTTTCATGCAATTAATAATTAGAAGAGCAGCAAAGCTTTTAAAGAGCAGAGTGACACCCAGATCAACTTGCTATATGGAAGCAAACAAAAAGGGGGAATTTAGCAGAAATTTTTTATATACCCGGAGGCATCACTGAGAGTGGTTTTCAAGAGTCAAGGGACCTTTCATTTGCATATTCTCCAGTTAATAAAAGGCTACGGTTACAAATGAACATCCTTTGTTCCCTCCATGGGTTATTGGTCCCTAAGCCTTGAACTATATATTCTTTGTGGAAGGAATAAAAAGATGTCCTAGTTAATGTGACACTTTCCACTCAGACTTTCTTTCCAAAATTCTTATTTTCCAGAGCAGTAAACTTTGCCAAACCACAAGAGCCCTCCACACACCACCTCCACAGACTGGTTTTCACAGCTGAATCAATTCTTTCCCTATCACCACAACAGCAGCTTTGGAATTTCACATATAAGCTTAAAAATGGCTCATCAATAACCAGATGGGCCCTGAGGATCAAAGAGCAGTGAGTAGTGAGCAGACACACTGCTGTCCTTCTTTGCCCTTCAGCCAGCCAGTCCTGGGCTCAGCAGCACATTGCTGTGGTCAGCCTGTGGCTGTCTGAAGCCTGTTTCTGCAGGTCATTAAGGCAGAGCAATTTAGGGGTGTTCAGCTGTGCCAGGGCTGTGGCTGCTCCTTGCTCCCTGTGCCTGCACCTGGCTCTGCTCTTCTCCTGCTTTTGCTGCACCAGCTCTGGAGTTTGTTGACTCCCAAGTGGACTCCCTTGTGAGTCAATTCCAAAGCACAGTTTTCAGGAGGTTCCATGAGCTTGGAGGGCCAGGAGAGCCTGGAAGGTGCAGGAGTGGGTGGCTAGATGGGAATGGGAAGGCAACAAGAGAACAAGGGACAATGCCAGCCCTGGGGCTGATGGGTGCCCTGAGCTGTCCCCCCAAAAAAGCCAATACATTCCTGACCGAGGTCAGGGAGTCAGTGTATTTGGCAGCTGCACTGAGGAGCACCTGGACACAGGAGGTCTCCAGGAGGATTTAACATTCCTTTATTCCCTCTGACTTTGATTTAACCATGGGCTGTGATGCTTTAAGTACCAGATATTAATTAGAAGTGGTAGTAGGTCCCAAAGGGACCATACTCCAGATCTTCTCACCATTCCTAGTTTGACTTATTTCAGGTTACTACTCTGAAACATTATTTATGCACCCAGGAGCCTGACATTTATAATGCCTAACTAAATTTGCAAATAACTAATGGCTGTCAGTGAGGAATACCACTCTGCTGAGGTGGAAAATAGCTTGCCCACGAATAAAACCTAGCCAAGTATATAGGATGTTTTCTACAGCACTTATTTAAGGCAGGCAATTATCTTGTCCCTCCTTTGGTATCACACCTAAACAGGCACAAAGGGACAATGCTGCATGCAGGGGTCCCACCAGGATGGCTGCCTTGGAGGGATGAATCACTTTGGGCTGAAGCAGAAACTTCACTCTGATCTCTGAGCCTCTGGAAGGGAAGTGGGGCAGTGGACAAATGGTCTTTTGGCTCCTCTGGTCTTCAAAACCCTTCTGGCAGTGGCACAGTGCAGTGGCACAGAGTGGGAGGAGCACTGAATTCAGGCAAAATTGCTGGGTACCTGTGAATGGTTGTGGCATCCCATTTAGCACAAGCAGAGATGAAAATTATTTATGGGTAGCAGGATAGCTTTGTATTAAGAAAAAGTATCTGAAGACATAATAGGAGTTTTAACAGTATCTAGGGGGAATTTCAAATTGGGATTTAATTCCAGACTACATTGAGTCAATTTTTGTCCCAGCAAAGATTCTCTGTATTTGCTCAGATTTTAGTTCCTCTAATTCTTCTCATTCTCTTACTCTCCCCAGGCAGTATCAGTCTGGTGTTACGTGTGCCCTGACAGAATATGAATACACATGTGTTGCCTGTAGTGACTCTACTGTGTGACTCACAGCACTTGCAATTTAGGTCCACTTTTATTTTTAGAATAAAAAAGGATATCTAGGATCATTGGACTTTAAAATCATTGAAAAGGTAAAAAGGGGCCATCTGATGGGGGTGTAACTGCTGGTTGCCTCTATGAAGTCTTAGCAACCCTGTTGATTTAGCTCACACCAGACTTTCTATATAAAGTACGTGGACAATAGAGATCACTCAGTGGGATACATGAGGTTTCCTCCTATATGACATAAGTACAGTGCAAAAATATCTCAAAAGGCAAATATATTCATGTTTTATAACCTTCTCCCCTTGATTTGTTTCTGAGTAAAAGAGCTTGGTGTTTTGACAGCTGAAATTTTTTTGTGTCTGTGAGGAAATATATTTGACAGAAATTCTTCACTCAACTGGTTTTGACTGTTTTTAAACCATATATCAGGTGTTAGTTTTCTTCTCATCTGCCATTTTCACAACTCTTCCATATCTCCATGGCATGTTAACAGTCCCCTGCATGACAGAAAGTAAACTCTGTCACCCCCTTGCTTGGTGGCAATTTTGGTGAGCACAGAGAAGGATTGGGAACAACATCTCCAGGGCTTGCTATGGGCTGAGTCTGGTAAGACCATAGACCTTGAGGTTAATGACCCAAATTCACTAGATTCACTGTTAAAAATTGTACTTGTATATTAGGTGTTCCTGCTGTTCCCATTCCTACCTCCTCTGTACCTGCTCTATGTGCCACTGATCCCTCCTTCTGCCAGTCCCCCTTATTTTTCCCCTCTTTCAGTGTTTTGTCCTGCACTCACTGCCTCACTGTAGATGCTTTCTTGCTGTCCTCCCTGTTGGCTGTCTCCGTGTCACAGAAGGTGCAAGACAGGCACAACAGGAGAGGTCATAATGTGAAAAATTTAGAAATTTCCATTATGGTGTTTTTTCCTTCTAAATTGGCTGCACAAACAGTTTCCACTGGCACCGTGGCCTTACTCTGGAGAGTAGGGGAGACCATGGGGAGATGGCAAGTGCTGTGAGAGACAGGCCCGTGCAGTGCACGATGGATGATGCCAACTATTCCTTTTAACAGAGCTGCAGGAATCCAAACACTTTTCATGAATATTCATATGAAATTGAAAGCTGTTTAACCTGGCTCTCACATCTGTCTGGTGGGAGCACTTCAGTGCTTATGTGTTGCTGGTATGCTGACTTGCAAGACATGAATTTTAAACCTGACTGAGTGTGATGGAAATCCAGTATGAAACAGAACACTTGGTTGTGAAATTTGCAATTCGTTTTCTGCCAGTTAGCTGCACAAGTCAGCTAATCAAGGAACACCACAGAACTGAACTAAGCAACACAGTATGAATTTGCAAACATTTGCCATTCCCAAAAGATCTGTAAGCCAAGAAGTTGGTTGCTGAAGAAAGCCCTAAATAATATCAAATAAATAAATTAGAAAATTGCATGACCTCCACAGGCAATTCATAACAGAAAGGGCAAGTGAGATCCACAGCAAAAGTACTCATTGAGCTTCTGAAGAAGGCAGGGAAATCCTTCCTCAGCACAGTGAATCAATCTGATGTAGTTTGCTTCACTATCTGCTGCCCATTGATGGAATGATGGGAGATTTGGAGTCACTTCTGACAGGCTCTCAGATGAATGGGTATTTGGTCCTGGCAGAAGTTTTTCTAAGTGGCCAATTTGTCTGGGATAGTATTGAGAGCAGATTTAGTTTTGGATCACGGGATTTGCCTTGTGTCGTATTTTACAGTTGAAAATGCCTGAAACATTGACTTCCTTCTGCTACACAATGTGGCTTTGCATTCTGCCCTACCTGGAGCCCTGTGTTCAGCCTCATTCCCTGGACACCACTGTCTGTATTTCCATTGCATCACTACCACTTTAGCCTTGTTGCACTGCCCATTTCCCAGAGGTGCTGAGGGATTTGCCCAAGTCTCCCAGAGAAGTCTGGGCACAGGTTGAACACAGTCTCCCACCTCCTCATGGTTTTACCCCTTCACACCCTTCTCTCAGAGAGGCACTGCAGTAAAAAAAAAGTAAAATTGTCTAAGCTTCTGGACAAAAGTGAGATGGAGAAGAAAAACCCATATACTTGATTTCCGCATGCATTGCTCATTTCTGGCACAGATTTCATATCTCTGTGTAATAATTCTTTGATCCACATTGCAAACTGCTACAACAATTTCTTTGGAAGAAAGTTTTCACTGTTATCTTTATGTACTCAGTAGAGTACATAACGGGTTGAAATTATTTCCCCCCAAATTTGCAATGCAAAGTAATGCAGTTAACGGAAAAGTTCTTGCTTGGATCAAATGGGGAATATTTATGTTTCTTAAAAGGAATTCTTACCAATTTCTGATCCAGTATTGTTTCTTTTTGGCACAATCACTATTCACTTAGACTGAAAGCACTTTTGTTGTTAAATTGTCATTGGTGTTTTGTTTTAAAAAGAATTATATCACAACCTATTTACAATGCAATATAACACACTGAAGTTCTCCTTAAAGAGAGCATTAGTTAGGATGAGTAAATTCAAATTACTTGGTAAGTCCCTGCTATACAGGAATTCTTTTTCTGATGAAGATTTAATGAAAACAATCAGTCTAACAGAATTCTTGAAGTTGTGAGTTTTTGGCAACAGTATCGTAAAGTATCCTTAGTGACATCCACATTAAAGTAGATTTAAAATGGTATCATAACCTTAATTTGAAAATTTAGCACAGCAAGTGACTCCATACCTCTTGCTGCAAGATATGACTCTCAGCTTCTTTACGTGCATTTTTAATGGGTCCTGTGAGAAGCATTTCTACAAGCAGAACATTTTATTGTTGCTAAATACCACTCACTCTGCAGTCCCTCTGTTGTTTGGAAATGAAACTTTAATGAACAAGTTGAAACAATTCATCAACCCAGGGAACATCACACTCAGATCAAACACACCGGATGATAAGGGCTCTGCATATGCATGGAAATATGTTTTTCATTCATTATGTTCCTGCTGCTCATCCTGGTGATGGTCACACACACAAAACCATGAACTCACAGCCAGCCCTGCCCAGGACCCTGTGCAGACCCCACTGCCCTGTCTGGCCATGCAGACCTGACTCTGGTGTTTGGACATTTTCTTTTCTAGTGGTGCTAAACTGGCACATCATAAAAAAGTACATGAAGCTTCTAACTTTGCCTATCACCTCTTGGACTTCTGGCTGGGAAGAAACAAGCTTTTTCCAGGGGAAGCCTTCCTGTTATCCTACTGAGTGTTCATTCTTCCCCTCAGCCCTTGCTCACAGCCCTTTCAGCATCCAGCTAAACACTGTACATCCTTCCCCACACCGGTTTCTCAGGGGGAGGAGGGTGTCAGGGGGCTGGCAGTGACACGGGAGGAAATCGTGCCTTTTTCTCTCTGAAACTACATTTCTCGTCCAGCAAAACAATGCCAACAGTGCAGAGAAAGCTTTGATTATGCAAAATGGATGGACACATCACGCCTTCTTTTGCAATAGGTTATAACCTAAGGAGTCCCTCACCCGGAAAATTCCTCCCACCACCTTCCCCCGCGAATGTTTTCGCCCTTTCAAGTGACATCGGTGGCACTCCAGACACATTTTACACATTAATAGCATGTCTGCCTCATCTTACAGGCTCCATAGCTTTCCTCTTCCCCTTTCATTTTAGGGCAGCTTCCCCCTCTCCCTTCTCCCATGTCAGAAACAGCCGGGCTGGCTGGGTAGGAAAGGAGTAAAGTGTTTTCTCGCATGACCTCTATGTATTTCACTCCGCGGGAAGCACAGCGTGGAATGCACACTCAGCAGGCAGCGAGGCTTGAGCCAGTTTGTCCTGGAGGCATTTCTGCCATAAAACACAGGACTATCCACAGTATTTCCACGGGCGGCTCTCCCCCCGCGGCAGCGACCCCTCCCCAGCGCTGCCGCCGCACCTGGCCGCGCTCGGGGAGCCGAGCACGAACGGCGGGCACCGACCAGCAACAGCTCCCTTTATTTCCCGTGCCAATCCTACCTCCGATAGTTGTCACATCTTCCTCCGAGGCGAAGCCTAATTATTAACAAACAGAGATCCAGCGGAATCCTCCGAACTGCCACCGGTTGTGGAGTGCTGTCATCGTTCCCTCCCGGTGCTCAAACCTCTTTGGACCATTAATGTCACAACCCCTGCTAACTCATCGCTTAGTACTCGCTGCTCAAAATGTCTGAAATAGTTTGGAAGGATAATAGGAATGACAGGCACACTAGACAGCCACGCTTGAAATTAGTTTTCTCCAGCTGGCTTAAGGCTGTTTCGTAGTGTTTTTAGGCATGCACTCCGTAGGGTTTATTAACCTACGCTAGGCATGCCATTCCTGCTTTTATTCAGGGCTGTAATAGGATGGCTGCTAGGAACGCAGCGATAGGTCTAACTCCATTCATCCCTCCGCAGTTCTTAAACCTCCCTGGGAGAGGAAACAGCTTCAGTCATCCTTAAACTTACTGAGGCTACTGTTTCTGCAGAGCAGGCTTTCACGCATTGTTTTGAAAGTAAAGAGAAAATCCCTCCCGGGAATGGAAGGTGCCGTGGCTCTCCCGGCTGATGCGAGCAGCGAGACGAACCGGCAGCATCCGCCCCCGCCGCAAGCTGAGGCTGGCGCAGGACTTAGTGGAAGTAGTGATTGGAAGCTGAAAGTTCTTAAAACTCTGTGAGGCAGCTGTGGCATAAAGAGAACGAGGGGGATTCAGGGACCGTGCTGTGCTTTGTGGGCACGGAGTCACAGATGTAAACTACGCTTCTCAAAAGGCAAAATACTGTTTGTAGATGGTGGGGACTCAAGATCTAAAGTTCTAAGTAAGCAGCACCTGGGATGATGGTGGGCAGAAGAAATGAGACCAAAGCACAGCATTTGAAGAGAGGTGGTGAGAGATGCTACAGGACACTGCTGTTTTCAGTAAAGCTGTGCTAATCACCAAACCCCAGCTCAGAGACATTTGTGCCCTGTGGAGATCTTGGAGCCTCTTTCTTCTTGGTGGTCAAGAAGAAATGACCAGCCCAGGTCAAGATGCAGAAAGGCTTGTTACCATCCGCTACCACTGGTGCTGCTGATCTCAGTATGGTCCCTAGTGGACAAAACTAAGAGCCACCAGCACAGAGGTGTCTGCCAGCAGCAATGGCACACATGGGCTGAAGGACTGGAGAGGCACAGGCACCCTGGAGCCAAGGCAGGCCAGGACAGAGCAAGTGAGGAGTTGGTACTATTGCTGCTTGTTCCACCCCTTCCTGTTTTTTTAGTACCACCTGGTTTACAGCCCCTTGCTCTAAATGAAAACACCATTCAGGAGACACCTGAGAAATGAATGATGTGGGGAGAGATTAAGGAGGAAAGCAGATCACAGTGAAACCCCAGCTATGGCTGCCGCAGACCCTGGGAAGGAAAGGGTTAGGACAGCACTAATGGCAGATTTGCTTTACCAAACAGCAAATCAGTGTTTGTACATAGCATGGGCCACTGTTCTCTCCTCCTTCTGCACTGGCCTTCACTGAAATGATGAGTGACAGCATGCTTGCTGCTGTTGCAAGCCAGACATAGATGGGAACATCTGGAGGGACCACGAGCATGATGTTTGCTTCTGAATCACTGCTGCTCCCACAGAGCTGCCTTTGCTCTCTGTGCCTCCCCATGCCTGCACTTGCTGCTGCTCTTGGACATCCTCCCTCTCCCTCTTTACCTGCTGCTCCTTACACAGTCAGTGGGTTGGAGGGGAGGGCTCAAGGCTCCAGTGTTGTTTCTCAGTTTACAGTGGGGTATTATTAGCACATCAAGCTTCTCCCAGAACTGGTGGCAGCAAAAGGGGACTTTGAATTTTGTAGGCAGGAATCTCAAGGTGGGCAACTGCACACTGACGGATAGCAGGGCTGACTGAACAATACCTGCTTTCTGAATAATTTAAAGAAAAAATTTTTTGTGTCACCTATCTTGCATCTTTCATGTGCCCTTCATTCACCTTAAGGCAGAAAAAGAAATGAAAAAAAAAGTTCTTATTGTCACAAGAATTGTATTTCTGTTTCAGTAAGGGTCTCACTGTGCCATTGGTTTGTAAGTGGGATGTCACAGCAGTTCAAGAGAAATAAGATTCTGGTTGGAGATACCCAGGTCTAGGAGTCCTGACTTTGCTGATGATCTTCTGAGAGATTTCAGTGCTGAACTGGACACAAGAATGTTCAATGTCAGGTTAAAGCAGGTGATGGTTGCCACCCATGTTCACAGGTCCCCAGCTGTGTATGCAGAATATGAGAAGATTCATAAAAATCTCCCCCTCCTTCATGGGCCTCTCTGCCAGGGAGATCCCAAAGGCCTCAGTCCTTCCCAGTAAGTTAAAGCCACTCAGACTTGGAGTCAGGGGGTGACAGCTGCCTGTGAGAGTTGTGTGACTGAATGGAGAGGTTCTTACCTTGGGTGGTATTTGAAGGGGGGAATGAACTGTTCAAGGTGTGCAGTGTAGGCAGGGAATGACCAGAAAGATTTTCTGGGGCTGATCTGTTAACATGAACAGTCTTAGGGAGATTTTCTTGATACTCCCCCTTTCCTCAGGCTTTTTCTAATCACTGAGCAGCAACAGCAGCTGCCATCAGTGATGGGACTGCTGTACTCCCTATCCTTACCATGGCTCTTCTGCTGTTGTGTTTTTCTGGCACACCAATCTGCTCCTTGCTGGAGAGAAGATACAGGGAGCAGTGGAGTGGGGATCTGATCAGGTATGCCAATTTCCTCTCTTCCTGCCCTGTATGAATGTTGTAGATTAGGATTGTCCAGGGAAGCAGAGGGCTCACATGTGCTTTCACTGTGCCTTCCATCAGGAAAATCCTATTCTGTAGGAGAGGAAATTGCTGCACAGCTGTACAGCAGTGGACCCTATTTGAGAAAACCCTTTGCTTGCAAAGGAGTGCAACAATTTAGAATGCCTTTGTCAGTTTCTGACCAGTACTTAGGAAATGGCCAAGGAGGATGAAGGACAGGAGGAATTTAGGAGGTTTGCAGTTTGCATGTTGAAGTATGCCAAATAATATAATGAACAGAGCAACTAATGCATCATTTCATTATGAGTCATCCTCATTATAACAGGAATTTTATAGATATGTAACTAGAAAATGCAACTATCAGTTACAAATACACATTTCTACTTGCAAAGGAAAGGACATGATACAATTAAAGCTTCAGGTTGTACACACAACAACCTTTTCTCCTCCTGTGGTCACAAATTCTCTAGGAACAGTATGAGTATATTTTGAAGTTACATACCTATCAGACAGCATTCCTTCTACCCACTTGCTGAGTCTTTTTGAAGCAGCAGCAGGCAGCCTCACTAATCCATAGGTACTTGGTGTGAGTTGTGTATTAAAGGAATTGCAGGAATGATCTGCTGATGACTCTTCCACGCTGGGTGTCTCTGTAGAGTGTCAGTGTTCAGTGCAGCATTAGCCTGGCAGGGCTGCAGGTGTGGTGTGCACGACAGGTAACAGGCTGTGCTCAGGATGTATAATCACAGTGTTAGTGAAAATTAGTCTAGAAGGAAAAAGGATCCTCCAGAAAGGGCCGAATTCTGTCATGCACATCTAGATACTCTTGGAGCCTGAACTCAGACCTGAATGAGGTTTTTGCAGGGGGCAGCTAATCCCTAAAAAGGATGAGTCCAGTGTAAGGGAAGATAAATTCCTAACTATTATCTGGGCAACAGCATTAATCTCACCTCTGTCATTTAAATGAAAAAAATATCAAGAAACCTTGTTGATGCCACTCCCCAGATTTACAGCTCTGCCTGGTTTCACTTCTTTTCCCTGTTGTAGAACAGGCAGCACCTGTGTGAATGCAACCTCCATGTTTGACCAGAGTCTTGCAGTCTGGTGCTGAGAACCACAGGACACCCAAGTGTTCATTTAACTGAGTTACATCGCAGTGACTGGCTAATCGCTTCCACATGCTGCTTGATTGTCCCCCTCTATATCCAGCTCTGCCTTTTTCTTGCACAGCTCTTTTTGAGCTGCTTGCCTAAGAGAAAATAACTACATCTGGAGTGTGGTTAAATGACCCAGAAGCTGCTGTTTTGCAGACTGACAGTGTTTGATGCAAATAGATGGCTTCTTGCTGTGAAAATCTCCTTGGCTGACAATCCATCGGGTACTTTCAACGATAGTTGTCTGAATTAAAACACAGGCTTCTCTTTGTGTATTCACACTATCATTCTTACAGAACTGCTGGTATTAAATTCTTCCTGTGCAGGTTCAGTGCAGGCCTCTCTACTCCCCATTTGTGCACCAGCTGCTGGTGCACATCTCTCCCTCTCTTTGCCTTCAGCTTTTGCCATCTGCCACCATTAAGTTGCCCAGGTGTCAGAAATCTTCTTGCTCTTCTCTGGCAAACATTACTCTGCCTTCTTCTTCACTAATTCAACCTTCATTTGTTTGGAGACTTATAGATCAGGATCAAACATCTGCTGCATATCATACTTCACAGGGGCACATGGGGAACAGAGCACATACAGTTGCTGGCAAGAACAAAGGCTGGTTAACCCTTCCTGCCCTAACTTTCCACTCCATCTTTGAGAGCTTACAGTTTTCCTGCACTTCTAGGTGTGCCAATTATTTAATACTTGCCAGTTGGGATGTTACCTAGAGCAAATATATCCTAAAGCAGAGCTAATTTTCAGAAACATCAAAGCTTTCACATGCTGCAACAGTGTCTAGTCCTGAGGTACTGAGGAGCAGCAGAGTTGGAACATATCTAAGACAGTTATCAGCAAAGACACCAGAATAAACCTTTTTTCCTCTTTAGGCTGCTTCTGCTGGTGCAAACAGGGGCCGCACCACTGACTTTGTTATGGTTTCCACAGAGATACAGGTCAGGCATCCTTTGTGATTGCCTGCAGGGGAAATCCAGGCTCACTGATCATCTTTCACAACAATGGGTGGTGTAAACTATTGAATTCTTTTGGTAGAGATGATGAAATTAAATGATTTCCAATCCTCTTCAGCAAATCATTGAGGATTGACTGTAAGTTTGAACAGCAACAAACCAGAATCCAACAAAACAGGCTGCTTACACAATGTTGCTTGCTGGGCCCAGGGAATGTTTCCTGCTTAAAGGTTGGTAAAATATGTATCTGAGGATGCACACCCAGCTGCTGGGGCCAGTCTCCAGTGTGATTGTTGAGTAATTCCAACAGGATTTCACACTTCAGCAATTTTACTCTGCTCAGCCTGGTTCTCAGTAGCAGTGCTTTCTCAGCCTGATATTGTGTGAGACTCTTGGGCAGAGATGGTTCCCTGCTCTGAGCAGTTCTGCTGAGCAGCAATTGCTGCCTGCTGCTTTCCCATTTGTTAAGCAATGGATTAGTGCTCAGACATTTGCAGGCCACATTGGCCTAAGCCCTGTGTGCAATTCTGTAGATTTACTCCTCTCCTGGAATGCCATGATCAGAGCTTGTTTCTCTCTTGTTCAATAATTTCCTGAAGCACTGCTCCAATCGACACTGCTGTGATTTCCCTGCTTTGTGGCAGATAAAGCATTGTGCCATTCACCTTTCACAGAAACACCAAATTGGCCACTTAGATGCTCTCTGATTTTACACACAGTGTCTGGCTGTTTCTCCAACTCTTGATTGTTTTTTGTGTTCACACTTTCCTATTCCTATGTTACTTCTCCAGCAATTTTAGCAAAATATTGCTAGATAATTCCTTTGCCTTTCTTGCCACCCCCCTGCAAATCATCTGCTATGCAGAACTCTCCTTTCTTCAGGATTCAAGTATCTCCTTTAATCTGTTCTTCCTTTTATTCTTCACTCAGCTGCCTCTGCCTTGCTTTGGTGGAATAGTCACTTGTCTGATGAAGCTCATGCTTCTATTTCTGTGCTCTCCCTTTTGAAAGGTCCTTTGCATCAGTGAGATGCCTCTTTGGGTTTCTTTGATGATTTGGTGCTGTATACTGAGCTCTGCACTCCACGAGTGGAAGATCAAGTGGGAAAGATCCAGTAGTGCAGAGAGTGTGCAAAGGGGGAGGGAAGGGGGTTTTGCCATGCCCCAGTGAGGGAGTTTTCAGTGAAGGAATAACAGAAGCAGACAGGTAAAAGGCCAGGCCAGGAGCAGGATTGTGGAGGGGCTGTTTTGTAGCACTGTGCCTCAGTTTCCCCACTTGTAAACTAAGAATAATCCTCTGCCTTTATAAATTCCTTTGTGAGCTTTGCCTGTGAACTGAGACAGGATGACTGAAAATCAGTGTTGCTAAGAGTATATGGTTGCTGTCTTGCTGATGAACTTTAAATTCAGAAGAGCAAGGGCCTAAAACTGCTTGAGAAGCCTCCACGCTGTACAGGGTGTTTGGTGCTGTGATCACACCCAGCCACTCATGAAGGCACAATGCCTGATGTCCTTTGACTCTTCTGTCTGACAACACCACAGACTCTCATGGGAGATGCTGTGGGACTGCAGGCTTGTTTGTAGGGTGAAGGAGGGGTTTGGTGGCAGCTTCACAGCAGCCAGGGGGTAGGAGGGACATTGCCTGGGCTGGATTCAAAGCCCAGCCTGTTTGGAGAAAATGCCTGCTGGTAGGGACAGCAGAAACCTCACACAAGGTGCCACTTTTTAATTTTCCTGATCTATATTCTGCAGCAGGTGCCTAGAGTGGCACATAAATCCACCAGCACAGGATTTATGGTTGTGAACACCAAATATTCACCAAAGCTCAAAATCTCTTCTCAGCTTTCCTGCGGAGTGACCAGAGGGATTTGATTACATTTACTGGAGCAGAGTTGTTTGGGATTTATACCACTGAGGACAACATTTGGTCCTAAACATACATCTCCACATATATATATGTTTTGTACAAAGTTATTTCTTCCCCATAAAGAAAATCTTACAGTGCCTGTACAAACCTGCCACCTTTTCCCCATCACCACAGCAGCTGAGGACACAGGATGTGCTTACGAATAAATTAGTTGGGGAAAAATGGTATTTGGAAACCAAGCAGAGGCTTTCCAAGAGGAAATAGGCAAAATGATAAATCTTTGCTTTCAAGACAAGCTACAGGGATACTCCTCTGGCATAAACACACATTTTTTCATTGATAAAACTGATTTCTTTTTTTCATCCTCTCTGATGAATTTTTCAATTTTGCATATGCAAAAATATCAATGCATCATCAAAAGCTGAAGTGGACTCCAGAGGAATTTAGCCAGTCAGTTATCTCTGGTTTTAATTACCTAATGGTATTTGTTTACATCTGCTTGAAGTGATTTTATACTCATTATGGATATTGAAGTAATCTTTCATTATTTCTCCACTTCTGTGAGTTTTTAAAACAACAACAATAACAACAACAGCAAAAAAGGAACAAATTGTCCACAGATACACCTGTAATCTGACCTTTTCTCTCCTCTGAGAAGTTTTAAGAAGATTATTTAAGTTTTTGTGTCTGTACTTGCTCTATTTTCGGAGTCTTAGAAGTAACCTTGACTCAAAATTTGGCCTCTGAGAGAGGCACAGAAGATGCATTACAAGCTGTGGAGTTCATCCCTACTGGGATGAGGGGCCATATCCTCACTGCATGAGAATTTCTCCAACAATACCCAAACCCCTCTTGCTGCAGCTCCCAGCTGGAGCCTCACACCACAGAAACCAGCGATGTTTTGATGGTGGGAACAGAAGAAACCTGGAAAAGTAGTCCTAGGAAGTCTGTATTTCTAAATAATGTCCCAGCTGCGTTGTGACCAGGATGTTGCAGGATCAGGCTCTGGGATGCATTTGCTGCCTGTGTTTGAGGATAAAGGCACTCTGATGTGCTTCACACACACACAGGCACACGCAGCATCTCTAACCCTTGGCTCACTCCTTTAATGCCCTCTCCTCCCACCCACAGCCACTGCAGGAAGGATGCTTTTCTTCACTTGATTTCCCTGCTCAGATTTCAAATGCCTCTTGGTGCAGTAAAGGAGTAAAAAACCCCAGTCCCTGGAAATGCAATACCCTTTGGGGTAGGCATGATGGATCTGGTCGTGCAGGAACAAACATCCCCAGGGTCTCGTTTATCTCACACACCATGTCTATTTACCTGGATTTTTTCCCCTCAGAGTTGCTACTATTTTTGCACAGATGACTAAAACAGCTCTCCCCCACTTCTTGCCTCGATGCTCAGTGGTTCTTGCTTTTAACCCCTGCCAGGCTGGTGGGCTTGAGCAGGGCTCACCCCCAGCAGCCAGCTCCAGTGTAATCCCTCAGGAAAACAAAGGCCACTCCTTGGAGAGCCTGCCTGCCTCTCCAGACAGATTGTGCTACTTGCAGAGTAGAGGTGAATAACAGATCCTCAGATATCTCCCCAAATCTAACCTGGGTGAATCCACCAAACCAGCAAAGAACCTCTGTCCTTCCTGGTCTGATATAGAACCTCTGCTCTGGTCAGGTTTAGTGGGATGTGAAGGGTCAGGAAGCCCATGTGAGCAGGGAGGTCTCTGTAACTGTGGAGACTGTGGCAGGCACATGTCAAGTGTGAAAGATGCTCCCTGGTCTGGAGGCCTGGCTTCCTCTGTCCTTGCAGGTGGTGTGGGGCACCGTGCGGTGCAGGGCACCGTGCGGTGCAGCTGTAGCAAAGGAGCACTGGCAGGGTGTTGGGGATGGCAGGGAAGGCCCTGGAGTGTGAAGCACCCTGTGATGGGGATTTGTTTTCCCAGGCTTCCCTCCTGAGCCTGGCACAGCCTTTCCCAGCAAAGAGAGCACTGGAACTTCCCCAGACTGTGGGGTATGAGAGGCTCAATGCCCTGCACCAGTGACAGGCTCCTGCATTCACAGAGAGTGCAGAATTTGAAATGTCTGTGTGAGAGGCAGTTCCAAACAGGAGCCACTGGCCTGGCAGAGCAGGGCCCTTGTGGGCAGCAGTGTGGGTTTGTGGGCAACATTTGTGCCACATTTGTGCCACATTTTTGCCATTGCCACTGCTGCCCTCTTGTCTCTGTTAGAAAAGTCAGGGCAGAACCAAAATGAGGGCTGCATTTGTATTTGAGATCAGAGACACTTCAGTGTTTGTCAAGATAGGATTTCAAGAGAGAAGGAATCCAAATTATACCTATCAAAGGGGTAAAGAAATGATGACATGATTAATCTCTCAGCTCCACCTGTGTAATCACAGATCAACTCCTGGGCAGTGTTTGGAGAGGCTCCCACCTGTGCCAGTGTCAGGCGGAATTTGGCATGGCTGAATGCAGGATAGCATTGAAGGAGCATTGATGTGGAGCCAAGCAGGAACCCAGTGGTGCTGGATTGATTGCAAGTGATGTCTGTCCCACACACCACAGTGAGGAATACACGTCTGGGTGCAAAAGCAGATGTGCTTTTTTTGTCCTCTCTCTTGCAGAGAAAACAACTGTGTGTGTTAATTGCTTTGGCCAGCTCAGTCCTTTCGGGTTCTTTTCCAGAGACTGCTCTATTGTGTCAAGAGCATTGCAGCCACTGAACAAAAAGACATTGTGTGCCTGATGTTATTTATGTGCTTTATTTCAGTAACTCTCAATATTTTAGTTATTAGAATATTCCTTGGAATATCTGACGTGAAGAAATTTCCTGCCCTTAATTTTTAGAAATAGCTATACTAATTTTTAGTATAGCTATTTCTAATGACATAGAGGATCAGGATTCTACATTTATGTACTTGGTATAATACATATGTTATATTCTCTACTGTATAAATAGTACTGTCTGCTCTAACTTCTATCTCCAGGTATACAAATGCATTTTGTTTTGAAAAACTTCAATCCTGATATTGGATTTTTCTCCAGAGATCTTTTATCCATTAAATAATAACAGTCAATAATATTTGAGTATGATGGGAGAACCATCTAAATGCATGAGCCCTGTTACTGTCAAGCAATATATCTTTACAAAGTAAGTCTTAAATTTTCCTGAGGTTCTTCTGATTTCAGTGGTTTGACAAGAATATAAATGAGAAGGAAATTTCCTTCTGTGCTGGCATCCGATTTCTGAGTTTGATTGTTTATAACAAGAGTTTTTTCCTTGCACAATCAGATTTGCTAAAATTTCCTTATTAGGTTCATAAAACTGTTTTGTGAAACAGAAAATTAAGTGGGGGATTTTTTTTCCACTAAGTTCAAATTTGTCTGAACTTTCAACTGGGCTCTGGTATCCCATTAGAGCCTGTCTTTGATAATAATCATGTTTGAATTTCATTACTTTCTTTTCTAATTCCAGTCACTGGCCATTTTGCTTTTTTCTAATAGCAGTATGAGGTAAATTACCCATGCAAGGCTGTTTAAGACAGTCCAAGAACAGCTCAAGTGAAATGTCCTCATTTTTCTTAATTTTCATTAACTCGCCATCTTTATTGTGTGTGTGTAGTACAAACAGTTAGCAAAAATACCTCACTGCAGACCTGCACAGTCTGGCTTGGAGAGCTCTCTCAGTGGATACTGGAACTGAGGAGGAGGAATGCAGTCCCTGGCCGAGGGCTGTGCTGAGCAAAGGAGCCATAGAGGAGCAAGCAATGAATGATTGACTCTTTCTCAGGCATGAGGACGTGAAAAAGGATCACAAAGGTGTGATATGACCTGCAAAACCCACTGCGTTTCTGGCTCTGAAACCCCTCCAGCTCATGGCTTTCGACCCTCCTCTGTCCCTGTCTTCACATAAACTGCAGATCTGTGGGTTGGTGATCTCTTTAGGGTTTCCTCACAGACCAGAGCTATGAAAAGCTGGCACTGCAATCACATCTGGTCATCCTGAGGGGGAGGAACATCATGAAAATCACGTTTCAGGGAGAAAAGTGAAAAAGCTGCCCTGGCTGAGGCAAGAGCACAGAGGTCCTCAGCGGGTAGAATAAAGGGAGGAGGGGAAACAGGGAGACAAAATATGTTAATATGTTAAAATTTTGTTAATATAAGTTGGTAACCTAAATTTACACATAGGACCCCACCAGGTCTCCAAACCCAGGTCCTTTTTCATGAGTGACCAAAGGATATAGAAATGCTTAAAAATTAGATCTCCAGCCAGAAGGCCGTGAATATCTAATAGCCCATTACCTGCACCATCCAGAAGCCTTTGGATCAAACCCAAACAAAATATATGTAATATTCCCAATTTTATTTTCATTTCTAATCACCTGCTTCTGTGCACTTTCAAATTCTCTGGCCTCTTTTAGGGGAGAGATTTCCTCACTGCCATAGGAAAAGTTTCAGCATTTTGTTTCCATGGGTCTTGTGAAAATCCAGGTCTCACATTATTTTTCTGGAACTTGGTCTGCTTGACTCCTAAACCCACAAGTCTGTACTCTGACACTGTAAAAGCATGATTTCAAACCTCTTTTGAATTAAAGAACGTAAAAAAGCCCAAACATTTTTTAAAAGAAGGTAGAAAGGCCAGTAATAGAGGTTAGGTGCTGTTCTGCTGTGGCTTTGCTAGAGCCAATTTGTATGGAATCTGGCTCCAGATGGGGCACTGTTCCTGTCACCTTTTTGTCACTGTTCCTGTCACCCCTTTGTGTAGTCCTCACTTAGTATATATTTTTTAAAGGAAAAATATGATCTCTGAGACTAAAGGCTGGTTTGTCTGACCTCAAAGTTATACAAAGCTTCAGGAGGTAAAAGGACTTCTTTTTGAAGGAAAGAATGCAGCAAAACTTTACCAAAGCAATGTTGTGTCAGATGCATTTGATGATTTTATTTGATAGGATAATTGATTTTCCTAACAAAGCAGCACAGTAGATCTAATCTCTCTGTACTTCTACAGTGTATTTGACATGGTGACAAGATTAGTCAAACTGCAGAAAACAGGGATTAGTGGAATTGTGCAGGAAATATCTGGACAACTACAGAGAGTATATTTTGGGAGTTTGGGGTGTGGTGGTGAACCTGGTGTCCCTTTAGGGCTGGTGGGGGAGATTGGTTGCATTTATAATTCTAATTTTCCTGGCACGAAAGGAGATTCTTCAAAATTTGTGGCTGAGGTGAAATTAAGGTGGATAAGGACAATGGTGGAAGTTCAGAAAGCTATTCAAAAAATGGGATAGACTTGAAGGCTGCAGCAGGAGAGATGGAAGTGTGAAGAAGAATGTGATCATATGAAGGGCAAGGCTGGGCACTGAGAGAATCCTGACATGCACTATTTCTGTGAAATGGGGCTTATCCTTTTGAAATTATAGAGAAAAAAGTGAAGTCAGATGTTCTGGCACGCCCCAAGAGACTTTGTGAGTCTATGATGATGCATCAGAAATCCAGTGTGAACACCCCTGCTCCAGGGCTTGATGAGAACTTACCTGGAGCACCAGGCAGTCAGTCCTGGCACAGAAACTCAGAAAAGGTCTATTTAAACAAGAAACAGCTGCAGAGAAGTGCAGTAAATGCAGCCTTTCCTTTCTATGGCTTTGAGAGATGTCTGCTGTCTACGAATGCAGCTGGGAGGAGGGCTGACACTGGAGGGTGGGAAGAGCTATTTCTACTCAAGAACAGCATTGACACAAGAACTAATAGATAGAAGGCTGGAAATTTTGGGAAGATTTCCAGCCATCAGAAGAATGAGGCATTAAATTAGTCCTCTTGACAAAGAGGTAGAGGTAAAGAAAGTAAACTGTAAACTAGGTAAAGCCAGTTTTATGATAACAGCTTCACTGCTGGGTGAGGGGGATCTTGTGGAATGATGGCCTGTGACTGCAGGCAATTGGGCTCAGTGATGCAGAACCTTCTCCCAGCCCTCTGTTTTTCTGCTCCTGTCAGGAGATCTCCAGTTTTGCAGTGATTCTGTGAAATCCTGTGAAATCTGTGAAATCCTGTGAAATCCTGTGAAATCTGTGAAATCCACTTTGCACCAGCCAGGAGCACAGACAATATGTACTGAAGGCCAGCTCTGGGAGACCATGCATGAATTTCCCTGGTGTGCACGTTTGTGGGTGTCAGCATCTTTATGGCTTCTGGATGAAGGAAGCAGCTTTCCCTGAGCTGGGCACTCCAGCCAGGCAGGACAGAGCTTGGCAGGCACAGCTGAGCAGCTGCTCTCTTGTTCCCACCCCGCAGGAAAAATGGTCAGAATCCCTTGTAACTGAGGGAGTCATGACCTGTGACTGAAACTTTTATCTGAATCCCGAAAATAGAATTGGTCTGATCCTCAACTCCCAGGAAACAGCAGCAGCAGGAGGAGGAGCAGGCAGGCATCAGCTCAGCATGGGCAGTTCTTCTCCCTGTTCCCTCCTCAGCCCCTCAGTGGGTGACCCCAGCTCTTGCTGCTTTGCTCGGGGAGCAGCACTGAACCCAGCCACGTTCCTGGCAGGGCTGTGGCATCCCCAGGTGCAGGGAGGATTGCTGCAGGCAGGGCTGCTGCTCTGCTGCAGTGCTGCTCGCAGCCCAGTGCTCACAGGACTCAGGCACAGGCTCCTGCAGAGAGGCAGCAGCTCCTTTTACCCCCAGCCCTGCAGGGCTGTGCTAGCCCAGGTCTGGCCTCCTGCTGATCACACCCAGGCACAGGGAGGGATGTGAGGGCCAGGTCAGGGCTGTGCTGGTGCATCACAGATCATGAGGCTGCCCTGGCTGGGCTTACTCATTTCTGTTGGAAAATGCCGTAGCTCTGTGCCACAGTGATGCTTCTCAGCAGAACGACACCATTCTCCTGGGGAAACATTCTCCTTCTACTGGCACAAGGTAGATGTCTCTTCAGCTCATGTAAAGCATGGCTAAGATGCCATGTTGCCCATGAAAGTACCTCTTGGCACATTTTCAGAGGAGTGATGGATGCAGCAACGTTGCCAGTCAAGGAATTGTTCTTTTCTGAGCAAACATCTCCTCAGTTTCCCCTTTCTGAGGGAAAAGGAGGGGCAGGCACTGATCCCTGATCCCTTCTCTGTGGTGGGCAGCAGTAGGGCCCAAGGGAATAGCTGGAACTGTGTCGGGGAGGTTCAGGTTGAGTATCAGGAAAACATTCTTCACCAGAGGGTGGTCAGGCACTGAACAGGCTCCCCAGGAAAGTGGTCACAGCCCCAAGGCTTCCAGACCTCCAAGAGCATTTGGACACGGCTCTCAGGCACAGGGTGTTATTCTTGGGGTGTCCTGTGCAGGGCCAGGAGTTGGACTCAATGATCCTCGTGGGTCCTCTCCAACTTAAGACATTCTGTGATTTGGTATTAGAACTCCTCCTGCAACAGACCCTGCCTTCTGAGCGTGAAGGTACATGCAAGGTCTGTAAATTTATATGATATTCAGGTCAGGAAGCAAAAGGAATTCTGTTCCTGCAAATGTCTGGGCATTTTCTTTCATAAAGGCCATGAAGAGTATGTGCACTGTGACCAGGTGGTATAGTCTGAAATGGAAACAAGTGTGAGTGTCCAGATCCTAGATGCATTTGACAAGTCCTGGCACTTCAGGAGAAAAGAGTGAACATTTTCTTCTGGGAAGGTTCTTAATGTCACAGCGTTAAAAATGCTGCCCAAAGGTAAAGAGTTTGGAGCAAACCTCCCTTCCTTTGGTGCTATGTGACGCCTAACAGAGTTTTTCCAGCAGAGAAATCTTCCCTGTAGTCCTTTGTAGATGGCACTGATATATCCACAGCTTCTCCCTTTTTTTTCCTTTTTTTTTTCCCAGAGGAACTGAAAAGACTGTGTCAAATAAAAAGCACAAATCTTGTCTTTGACAGAAATAGCAGAGAGAAGAATTAAAAAGACCCAGAGGACAGAAAATTAGTGTTTAAAAGAAGGAAAAAAAATAGATACAGGCCCATTTTTCAGCTTGACTGAGTTGGGTTTTGGCTCCCATTTTCTTGTATTCTCTGTATGAAAGCCAGCATTTCTTAGAGTCAGAGGTTCACTGCTGAGTCTGCTACCACCATAAAGGATGCAGACACCTTGGGGCAGTTCCTGCACCCCCAGGGTTATGGAAGGAAGAGACTTGCCCTCCTGAATCTACCTGAGATTTTCTTCCAATGAGGAAGTTGTCTAGAGGAACACTCTTCAGAAAGTGCCCATTAAGGAAATTGCTGTAAGGCTTGTGAATACCATTTGGAGTTACTCTGATGAAGGATTCATTGCCCTCTTTTGTCAGTGACACACTGGTGCTTTCCCCCAGCTTACTCCCAAGGAGAATGCAGCTGCAGAGACAGACTGGCAACCAACCATAGTCTGTCACTGCTGCATGTGCTGTTGGATTTTTGGGCATTTCGTTGTGTTTCAGTTTGCTCCTTTGTAAAGCAAGTATTCTTCCTGATTCTGAAGATATTTGTAAAACCAGGTGGTGTCCATGGAATGCTCTGCATTCCCTGACTCCACTGGAGAGGATGGAGTGCTGCTACTCAAACCCAAGGTCGTGCTGACCTTGATTGCTGCACATGACTAAGCCACCCTTTTTTTTTTCTTTACTGCTAAAATAGATGCACTGAGAACAGTTCACTCACTCCTGCCATTTCTGCAGATCCCCTTTTACTCTGAGAGCGTTCTTCAAGTCAAATGGTCAAACTGTAAAAGGTTTCTGTGCTTCCAGTGGGTGCCTCAGAGTGAGAGGAAGCCAGCAAAGGCATCACCACAGCAGACAGAGCTGCCCGAACTCAGCTATTACAGAAGACTTTTCCCCATCACCTCATCTGAGCACTAAACAGCTGAGAAGTAATTATGCCTAATGTTCTCTGATCTCTTCCCTCTCTGCACATGGCAGGATATTCTGTTTCTGAAACACTTGCCTCATGTCCACGGCATTTGGCCTGTAGCAGGGAGGTTGAGTCCAGCCCCAGAATGTCTAAAACATTTTCTTCTAATAGATGGCTCACCATAAGCTGGAAATGCGTCACACACCAGCCAGTTATTTCCACATCATAAACTCCTAATGCTTCTTTGGACTGATGGGGTTTTGTATTTGCTAAGACCTGGAAACATGCCAAATATTCCTCCATGCATGACGCTTCTTTTATTTCAGTCACTGCTGAGTTAATCGTTGGGTATTTCTGGTGCTTGAAAACCCCTCCATTTGCTCCTGGCTATGAGCTTAAAGCTGCTTCACAGCTCCCAGCACTCTGCCTAGCAGGGACAGAAAACATTTGTGCTGAGATGTGACCTCCCACCCTGGCCATGGGGTTTGCATTGCAGGCATTCCCAGGACTTCAGGGAATTCCTGGGGCTGGGACCTGAGCTGTCCTCACATCCAGGTTTCTGCTCAATGAATTCCTTAGATATTTTATTCAAGCTCTGCATGCCACCCATCCTATTCCCTCACTTCTCTGTTTTTTTTCCTCTTCCAAGAACCTTGCCCACTAAAATCCCAGTAGATCTGGGAAGTCCAGCTTATCAGTGTTTGCTGGAAGGGGAGCTATTTGGGAGGGCAGTGAGAATAAATGCAGATTTTCAGTGATGGCTTGACTTCTGTGCTCAGATCTCTGGTGATCCCGTTGGGATGCAATTGTCTGTTCATCCCAAGAACCAAAAGGCAATTCTGTTCCATTAATCACTCTGCTAGCTGGCTTTTAATGGTCTTATCAACACACTTTCTTGTCTGCAGACTTCCCATCTTTGAAGTGCTCTGCCTGCTCACCTCTCCCTTTAATTTGTTCCTTTTATGGAGAGATTCTGGTAACTGCAGAATTTCCTCTTTTCCCCACAGACTCTAAGTCTGATGTGCTTTCCAGATTCTCCAGCTTCTCAACACTAGTTAGGACTGTGCCAACTCGTCAGATAACTCGTTTATTTCCACCCCCCACCCCTGGAGGTTTGTATGTACAAAACTTCAGGCATAAAATTTGCATCAGTCCTGAAGCTTGGCAGACACACTTCAGGACAACAGCAAATACCTTTGCTAGGTTAAAACCAGCGATAATACTTTTGACTTTTTTTTTAGTACTGACAGTGAAAAACTAATAGTTTGTATGATGGAGAAGTGGATGAGCTTATTTAACTGAAGTGGGTTTGATTTAGGATGAGGATTTTGCAAGGGATTCAGCCTCAATACAGCCTTTTGCAGTGCTTTAAATCCCTCCTCTTTCCTCTTTTGAGGTTGATGTAGTTATGCTTACACAAGGAGGAGGGTGTATTCTGCAACTGGACACTTTGTTTTCCAAATGCACCCAGGAACCAGGAGTTAATTACACCCACGGACCTACTTGCATATGCACATGCATGCAAATGCACACAGGGAGTGCATGCATGGTTTGTTTTCTCTTTGCCCTTTCCAAAGGCTCTGACCTTGTACCAGCTCTTCTCCTGTAGCTACAGAGCTGCTCCTTCCAGAGCTCTGCTCCCCACTAACAAAAGCTTTAGCTCCTCACAAAGCACCTGTGAGCCTGTTCAGGAATCCTGGCTTCCCTGGCTGATGCCAGACCTCATCACACGCAGGGAATCCTTCAAATGTCAGCTCCCACAGGGGCTCCTTTGAAAGGACTGCAGAAATAGTGATGCTTTTCACTTCTGCCACACTTCTCATCACAGGAGAGCAAAGCATTTCCTCAGCACTGGGTCCTGACTACAGAGGGGCATGCTGGCATACTCTACCCTAAAAGCACAAAAAAATTCTTTGCTTGAGTGCAACCCTCAACAGAAATGCCCACTGTGCTTGTGGCCACTTTGCACTGAGCTGTAGAGTACAGATCTGGACGTGGCTGCAGGCAGCAGGATGTCATCCATGGAGGGGAGGAAGGAAGAAAGGGTAAGGCAGTTAGAGCATTGAAATCCTGCCTTTACTGCATCCAGGCTATGTGGATTAACCAGATTCAGCCCAAAGTATTTTCAAATCACAGCAAACAGCCATAAATAATAGTAAACATAAATGTCTACAAGATCACCTCTGCATTATCAGCATATCTCCCTAATCTAAAATCTTACACAGCTGTGTAGAGGTGGACAGAATCTCACACTTCAACATAGACAAAATTTCTAAACATTTTGTGATGCCTAGAAAATAATTTAAACAATGCAGTAAGTTTGTTCTGAGTCATTATGGGCAACAATTAATGACAAGGGCACGGTTCCTGCCCAAATCCCTAAAAGCACAAAACAAAAGCCTTCCTGGTATGAACACAGAATCATACCATATTTCTTAATTCCACCCCAAAACCCTTCAGATCCCCAGTCGCACTGGAGAGCTTTATATTTATCAAAAATCCAATAGATGAAACAATAAGGCATGGCAGAACCCAGCCTGTCCAAATTAAAGCCTCTGAGAGTCTCTGTAAATCCAGCACAGAGCATAAAAACCATTAATTTCACATGGTTTCACATCCTCCTGATAACTTAGTATCCAAATGCATTATTAGTGGCCATTTTTTTGCAGTTGGTAGCTAAAAGGGAATTGGGAGTGAAAGGGCTTGTGCTCCCCAGCACAGACCAGGGCACCCCCAGGAGCTGGACATGGCCACAGGTTGCTGTTTCCTCTCGGTCAAGTTCCTTAACCTTTTATGCCTCATCTCCCTCTCTGTCCTGGATAACAGCTGCTGATTTACTTCACAAGACTTTTGTGAAGCTCCATTTTTCAGTGCCTGTGATGTATTATTTATTGTCAAAGACATAAACAATCACATCCTGAGGTTGCTGAGCACATCACCTGCATTTTGATTTCTGCCAAACCTGTCCTCCACTCAGACAAACCCTTTCTCCTACACTAGCATAGCAATATTTTGTTACATTATAATGTAATTTAAACAAGTCAATATGCATGTTTAGGGCCATGAAGTCAGTTCCCAATTACTGACTTTCTGGATCAGGGGACGCTCAAGGGAAAGCCACTGGATTTGTGATGCACTGGTGACAAAAATTTACTGTTTGTTTTGAGGACTCTTTGTGAGATCCTTAAAATTGGTGGTCCTGTCAGTATCTTCAGCAAGCTGTTACTCATGTCTGAAGGACAGATTTTAGGGTGAGGAAATGCCCTGCACAGAGGCTTAAAGAGCAGCAGAATAAACATATGTGGAGAAAAGCTGAACAAAGCCCAGATAAAGCACTCCTATCTCTGTTAAAGCTATATGGGGTAAATGTAGCTGAGAAAAGGCCCATAAAAAGAAGTTCATTTTCTATAAATCTTGGTAAAAATATTGACTTGGTTTTCATATTTTTTCTTCTGGGGATTCTGGTCTATCAGGCTTCCTTGTTCCTGTTACAAAATGTGATGACAAACTAGGCAGTGGCTAGATTTAACATCCTGACTGACCTTATCTAACTGACCTTGCACCAAAACAGCACAGTGTGCTGCCAAATTTTCCAATTCTCTTCAGTATCTGAAGTCTCAGGAGGTCCATTTCCTTAATAATTCTGCATCTGCTGACCTTATCTCACTGCCCAAAAGCAAAAGTCCCAGTCAGGCAGTGGGGGCCTGCTCAGCAATTTCAGCCTGCTCAGAAATGGGTGAGCTCTGGGTGCAAAGCTCTTCTCTGGAAATACAGAAGCACTCAGCTTGTGGGTGGTGGGGCTGTTGTAAATCACAGCAAACAACAAAGTCTGTGTCACTAAAGTACCTTTAGCTTCCAAATTCAACCAAGAGCAAGTGTTTAACTAAAATCCTGCCAAACTCTGGAAGACTGAACATCGTTTGGATGATACAAAGTGTTGCAATTTTAAAGATGCATGGCTTCAGTTTGGGGAGAACTCTTCTCACCACTTAAAAATAAAACAGAGAAAGTTAGAAATGTATCTTGTGACTCCTCAGAACTTTTATATTGTTGCACTAGTTATGCAAGCCAAAAATGGGTTTAACACAAAATAGCATTGACTTTTCAATCATTAATGGCACAATCAACTAAAATACATAATCTGTTGCAGTGTTTGTAAACATGTGCAATTAAAGTGGAATAAGATTCAATTATAATGGATTATGTGTGCATAATAATGCAGATCATGCAATTCTTATTAGTTGGGCTGTACCCTGAGCTCGGTTCAGGAGGAAATTGTATTGAAATGCTCTCTAATGAAGAGGAAATTTTAATGGGAAGACAAGGTTGAAAAAATATTACTCAAAGCAAGAGGAATGAAAGCATCCGGAGGCAGAATACAAATGACAGTAATACAAAGTCATTTGACTCCATCTCTGGCTTTATGCAAAGATTAGGAATTCACACTTGACAGCTGCTGGGAACCAGGCAGGCACAGTTCACCCCACTGGTTCCCACTGTTCCCAGAGCAGGTCTATGCTTCCTCTCCAGATAAGCTCCCTACAAGCTTTGCTCATTTTAGGAGTTTCACCTGGTGCAAGAGACAGAAGAACTCAGCTCTCTGTTTTAAAAGAGTGTCTCCTTTTAGACTGTTACTTTTTGGGTGGGGGCAAACAATACTCCCAAAGATGCCTTAATTTAATTAATTTCCACTTTTTTCCTCTGCTCTATCAGCTTACATCCAAGGTTGATATGCAGCCATCCAACCTTTCTCTTTGTTCAATCATTCATGGAAGGTGGCTTACTTCACATGAGTTGGTTTAATTAACTATCATTAGGAGTGGGGGAGGGCCAAACTACATTTTCTAATGTGCATAAAATTACTCCTGAAGAGAGTGTAGGTGATACAGAGCACATAAGAGCTGATCTCAGCTAAAACATGCAGCCCTTGTCTCACTCTGGAAACAGATAGCTCATGTGCTGCTTTACAAAGCCAGTGACAGAGGGCTCACGTGTATAACAATGCAAACTGTGCTGCACTGATTAGTACAAGGCTTTGGCTTGACTTAATCAATATTTGAGAGGTGAAAGCAATACCATGTATGAAGGAAAACAAAACAGATGAGAAAGCCAAGCTGCTGTGTTTCATCAGCCACACAGTCCTTGGGAGGCTGAAATCCTGCAGAAGGGTCTGTGTTGGCATGGACAAGGCATAAAGGCATAAAGGATATGCTCTGCTGTAGGGTGATGATAAGTGACTGTAAATGTGGGAGATTAAACTGGAAATTTTACACAGAGAAGAAAACCTCTAGGTGTGTCTGGTCCCATGGTACCACCAAGCATTAAATCTCTCAGATAATCAAGGGGAAAATTGCCCAGAGACCAGAATCCAAATTCTCCATCCTGAACAAACGCTCACTGGAGGAAGTTTGAAATATATGAAGGAAATGATACTGTCACCTCAGCTCACAGTGCACAGTGGTCTCATACATATTCAGACATCCATTGCTCTCATGTCACCCCCAGAGGGGGATTTGTGCCCATCCCAGGGAGAGCAGGGGGCAGCACAGTGATCTCCTGGCTCTCTGGGGGACTGGGTGATCACCCTCCATTGCACATCTTCTGGCTTTTTGTTCACTTTAACTTCTAATGTTGCAGCACATGAGAGTTCCCTTGTCAGGAATTCTTTCTGGATATTTAATCTGTTTCCCTTTCTCATTTCTAATTATCATACTTCCTTTTGCCCCCCACCACTTAATTTTCCCTGTCTTTGGCATTTGTACCTTTCAGCACTGGATTGTAACATCTCTCTAGCCATTTTTCTCGAGTGTATTACAGATTCAGTTCTTCCAGTACTGATTTAGTTCCTTTAATCTTCCTTTATAAATGAATCTCTCTATCCCCTTGGTAATTTTTGTTACTTTTCTCTGAACACACCACAATTTTTCAATATCTCCTTGCTAATGAGCTTCCCAGAACTGAACACAATGTTCCAGGTGTAGAAAGAGCAGAAGAGCACAAAGGTGATCTGAACCTGTCCTGCCCCAAACTGCACTGCACCTTTGCTGCCATAGCTCATTTCTAGCTTGGTTCTAGCTTGTGTCCACAAGTTTGAAGAGAGTAGATGGAATTCACCTACTGTTCTGTTTCAGATGTTTAGCAGGAAAATTCTATTTTTTTTTTGGGAAGTATTATTGAGTATGCACATCTGTCCTGAAGACTGCAGTCTGAAGATGTCACCCATGAGGAAGTCAAATCCTGCCTTATGTCACTAACTTAGAAAATATCCAAATTGTACAACATGCTGGGGTAGAAGTGGATTTTCATAAGCTTTCAGGCTCCCAGGACTCATCCACAGAAGCAGACACACAAAATTATGAACCCAAACCTCCTTTCCTCCTACCAATGAAAACTAATGATCTGTTTGTTCCAGTAAATGGGAAAACTGGTCACAGTCTCCTGTTCTGTAACTAATCCTGAATGCATTTTATACTGTCCTGACCCAGCTGCTTCTCTCTCTGGGTCTGTTTGCATCTTTTGTGAAGGATTTAATTCCTCCTAGTTTCATCTCATCTGCATATCTTATTAAAATGTTGTTTCCTTACCATTTCTAGATGAACAGTGAAGATATTAAATATAAATTAAGAGTAAGCTTTGTGATTCTTCTACAGTCTCCTCATCTTCAACTCCATGCTTTGCCACTCCCTGTCAGCCTCTCTTTATGGCTTTCCAGACTGTTTTCAATTAAGACAGTGTTGATCTTCAAGCTGATTTAAATTAATTTTTCTAGAAAGATTTCATGAGGCACAGTATCAAATGCACTGCTCAGATGCAAATATATTACAGCTCCAGCATTCCCTTCATCCGTTAATTTTCTGGTTCTATCAGAAAAGCAATCAAGTTTGGCTGGTGAGATTTATTCTTGCTAGAGTGGCACTGCTGGAGGCTCTGTGCTGCTGGACCCAGCTCTCAGGTGCCAAACACCCGTGACAGAGTTGTGTCTGAGGCAGCTGGATGTGTCAACACCTCCAAAAATGGTGTTTGGGGGGCACTGTTATGCTCATTCTATACTGTGGGCTCAGCTAACTGGCAGTTCTGTCATTATTGTACCAATCCAAGCCCAGGTGAAAATACTGACTTGTGATTTCTGTCCCAAAATGTTGAGATCCTGTACAGCAACCTGGGGTGCAACTTCCCTCCTGGAGGGCTGCAGCCAGGGGTTGTGGTCCCCCCAGCTGCTGGAAGCAAAAACCCTTTTGTTGTGGTGAGGCCACCCAAGAGACCCCAGAGAGAGCTGTGTGCTGGCATTTCTGCCTCAGCACCACCTGCAGAGCAGCCTGCTCCCTGTCCTGCTCCCTGACCTGTTCCTTATCCTGCTCCCCATCCTGCTCTCTGTCCTGTTCCTGTCCTGTTCCCTGTCCTGTTCCCTGTCCTGTTCCCTGTCCTGTTCCCTATCCTGTTCCCTGTCCTGCTCCCTGTCCTGTTCCCTGTCCTTTTCCCTATCCTGTTCCCTGTCCTTTTCCTTATCCTGTTCCCTGTCCTGTTCCTTATCCTGTTCCCTGTCCTGTTCCTTATTCTGCTCCCTGTCCTGTTCCCTCTCCTGTTCCCTAGTCTGTTCCTTATCCTGCTCCCTGTCCTGTTCCTGTCCTGTTCCTGTCCTGCTCCCTGTCCTGCTGAGCTGCTGGCAGCAGTGGCCATTGCCACGAGGGACTGCAGCCACCCAGGGGCCCCTGCAAGGAACATTTGATGGCCCTAATTGTGCCACCTGCCTTTGTATTCCTCAGCCTCACCACCCTCCGGAGCAGTGATGATTAGTTTAGAAAGGGTATTAGGTAGATATTCAGAAAATAGTGTTTGGGATAATTTATTTCTCATTTTAAGTGTCTACATAGCCTTTTCTTTAGTCTAATTCTTAGTCTTCTGGTGGCTAATTAGGAGGAATAATCACATGCAGCATGGCATTTTCACCACTTCCCCCAATAACATGGGCTGATCTGTTTCAGCTGATTTAGGTATCAGCTCATTTTCTTTGAAGCATTTTCTCATATGTTACTAAGAAAAGGTGTTTTATTGGCTTTTCCTCATTTCTGAATTGTTCACATTTCTTTTATCTGTCCCATTAAAGATAGGTTCTAGTCATCATTATTTTCAGTTTACTAATTAATGGACATATCATTTGTCTAGGATTTGTGCTTGTCTTCCCCCAGTACTCATATAATAAGAATCTTTCATATTCCCTTTAAACCCTTTGACAGCATTAATTCACTCTGATTTTTTTTTCCTATCCTTATCATTCCCTGATGAGCTTTAAATGAATCTGTATTCTTGTTTGATTCCCCTCCCACCGTTTCCTATTCCAGCACAGGCTTTTAACCTCACATCTTTGAGCATGAAGTGACTGTAACTGTGGCAGATAAAAAACTTTTCCTGCACACTTATTAATCGTGCAGATTGTGCATCCTGACTGCCAGAGAGATTGGAGGGGTCGTTTCTGGAAATGGTCCCTGGTGAATTATGGGTGCAGGGCCTGGGTCAGGACAGGGACCACTGCCACTGGGTCCTCCTAAGCTGAACATCCTCCCATGGGCCAGACAAGTTAAAGCTGGGCTCCCTCCCCAAAATATCAGCCATTAACCCCCCAGAGCAAGCTGCAGCCCCAGCAAATTCATCAGGGTCCTTCAAAGGATCCCTGGAATACACCTGATGCTCAGAAAAAGCAGTAAACCTCTTGCTGTCAGTAATTAGTTCATTAAATATTTATTTTCTTAAATAATTAGTTAATATTTGTATAGTATTTTGAAGGTGTTAAGTGCTCTATAAGTGCACACGTTATTTTTGGCATTTAAGGGCCCTTTCAGTGTCTGCTGGCAGTGCCTGGTTCTGAGCATTAATGAATTATGTGACACTGCTTAGGGGTAGATGTGTTTAGCAGAAAGGATTAGTTGTTATCTCTCCCCACACTCTATGAAAATAAAATAAAACAACAAAAAATACCCAAACAAACTTGCTGTTTACCAGGAAAGGGAATATCCACCTTTACCACTCCCTTAGGGCAGCAGAGAGCCTCATCCTGGGCCCCTGGTCCAAACTGGCCATTGCTGTCCTGGGGTGGGGAGCAGAGCTAAGAGTCTGCCCCATTCTGTGTTCCAGCTGCAAACCCTTCCCTCACCCCATCATGGCTTGGTGGGGTAAGGGAAAAGGCAAATTCTCTTCTTCAGGCTATATAAGTAATTACATTTTTTGCTGTCACCTCTAGAGTGGGAATTCTGACTATGAATATTTTTGGTTTTTTTAAGAGTCACTACATTTCCAGCAGGGACACTGGTGAAGTTATTCTCAAAGTCAGGCTATCAACATATTAAGCAGCCTCTTGATATGATCTGTCTAGATCAAGTGGAAGTGGTGTTTGTGTTGGTTCTGTTTATGTTGTTCCTACAAACTTACTTAAAGTTCCTGGCTAATTCATTATTCTGGGAGCCTAATGCAAGGCAGCAGGTACTACAGTTCCCCTGCAGAGTCTATTTTCAATATTAATTATCTTGCTGTGCGTTAAGTAGTTTTTGTTTTTGCGTTAAAAGGTTTATGAAAATTAGATTATTAAAATGATAAAAACTAATTTTCTCAAGTGTAGCCACTCTGCAGCAGTCAACTAAAAAGAGAAAAATATGTGCACTTAGTTGTCTTGGAAAAATGGCACCATAACTAAATTATCATATGTGGAGGAAGGGAACAGTGGGAAAGGCTGCTTAATCACAAATGTTGTTGCTGTCCTGCTGGCCACACGCTTGTGCTTGTGTTGATGGGTCTGCTGCTCATTTTCATTCCCAATAAAGCAGATTTTTGTCTGAGAAATTAATTTCAGGATATGACAGGAATGGCTATCACTTGCAAACGTACCACATCTGCTGCGAAGCTGAGCCCAACATGACAGCAGGGAGTGCTCTGACTGCTCCTCCAGGAGGAGTGGGCTGGTGAGACCTACCTGGGGCTGGGGCTGGTTCCAGGGCATTAGGCTGGGCTGCCCTCCTGCAGGGCAGCTGCTCCTGGAGGATGATCTTGTGGTCAGAGGAATCTCTTCTACCAACACCACTGCTGTGCCTCGGTTCCCTTGCTGCAAAATGGTGAGGAAGCTCTGAAGGAGAGGGATAAGTCCCAGCCCTGCCTTCTGTGAGACATAGTTATTAGTCTGCTAATGCTGACTGATATCTGGTTTCACTCCTTTGCTCTTTATCCCCGGTGACATCCAGAGGGACTCTGCAGAGCTGGTACAGCTTATTACAATATATTGCTAAATTTGGGGCTGTTGGGCCTCAGCAGATTTGTTGGTTTAATTTTGGCCAAACAGCAAACTCTGAGGTGAGGATTGGATGGTTAAGAAAGGTATATCCATCCCCTTCCTCTGTGAGCCAGTGGGCTGGAAGTGTGATCCGAGTGCTGCTGCAGCAGAGGTGGCTGCAGCTCCCAGAGCCCTGCAAGGCTGCCAGCCCATGCTGCAGTTTGCTGTCCTGTCACCTCTGCTGCTTCCATCACACGTGGGGCGAGACAGGACCAAGTGGGCAAAGCAGCAGCAATGCCATCCCCATTCCCTGTGCTGCACATCCTCCTCTGTGATGCTCCCACAGAAGATCCTTTCCTTTCCCCCCATCATTATAAACACGGACCTTTAAGTGGCATAACACATTTTGTTATAACAAAGTTTCCTGCCTGTCAGGCAGAGGGATCTGCAGAGAGTTTGCTAATGCCAAAGCCATGGGAATTAATGTCACTCTTATCTTTAGCAGTTGTCACCCTCAGTGCACGTGTGAGGATAAAACCAAAAGAGCAAAAGGTGCTTTGTGAGATACCAGAGTAAGCCAAGAAGCTGAGGAATAGCAAGAGAATTGCTCTGATTATTTTTCATGATGCAAATATCCATTTTATGTGGTCCTGTAGTGGTTTCTGCATTTTGGAACACTTTCCTTCAATGACTAGCATTCTAAATATAATTTTTTTCTATGAGGTTGTTATTGTTAGTGTTATGAACTGTTTATTTGTTGATATTGTGCAGTTTTCCAATGTCCTAGAATTTATTATGGGTATTAGAGGTGCCAATGTTTATCCATTTTCCACCTTCATTATCTGATCTAGCCCCATCATTACTCCAGATACGTACAATGGCTTTATCATTGTTGTCTTGTTTCATTATAATTCCCCTTTGTTAGTGTTTTATTTCTAAGAAATAATTTGTTAGAAAACATGCTGAAGCATAACCAGACCCCATATTACATATGTTTGGATCTCAGGCATTTGACAGAAAATATCTGTGACTGAGAGGTGGCACAGCATCTGTTTTACATCAGTGTTCACAGACTGGGCCAACAAGCACAGTTAATGGCAGACCCTAACAGCCTCTGAGAGCCTAAAATATCTGTGGTGGATACCCCAGCCTCTTACATGTCCACAGGGAAGGTTTCCCCCCATGTTGAATATAGTCTCTGTTCTCAGAGAATGAGTGATTTGTCATATGAATATATGCCTCACCTACAGTAAAAATGACTGATATGTATTCAATCTTTTTCCCTTAGTTCTTCCAAACTGAACCTCTGTGCTGTGTGAGCCTACACTCAGTGGTAGAGAGGGGAAAAGAGGAGGGAGTGGGGTAGGAAGAAATTAAAGCAGGGTTCAGCTGCCTCTGACTGAGATGGACACAGATGTCACCCTGTCATGGTGGCAACTGTTAGATTTTTATGCTGAGAAGGATTTTAAAGATCAACTCAATAAAAAGTAAAGCTGATACAAGAATGCAGAACACAGAGGGGCCAGAAAGACAGCTGTGACATGTGTGACATGAGGGGACTCCTGATAAAGGAAGCCGCCTGTCCACCCTGGGCAGAGAAAGTGTGCTCCCAGCCTAGGACAAATCACTGAATGTCCTGCCTGAGAGAAAGCAGTGAAAAAGCTGACCTGAATCCATTTTTAGCAGTGATTGTTCTTCTGACTGATAATGTTTTCCAGCTACAGGGAAGCTGCACTTGGCTCTGGGCAGGTTCTGCCTTGCTGGATTCCCACCAGGTCATCAGTGTGAGGTGGTGGGATGCCACCAACACTCGAGGGGGACAGTCTGGGTTTGCTCAACAGCCTGGGCTTGTTCAACAGCCCTTCCTCTGATTGCACCATGTAGCTCATGGCAATCATTGGCCACAAGTAACACAGAGTCACAGGAGGTCTTGTAAGAGCATCTGCTGCAATAAAAGCACATAATTGTATCTGTATTTTAGGGAAGTTTGCAGTGAGTCTCAGTTAGTAACCCCAAACACAGCCCTTCATTCCTGTTAAAGGCTGGAAGGGAAAAATCCCAGTTTCTCAGCTTGTGAGGTGTCATTAATAAACAACCCTTGGAGAAAATACCAGAAACAGTGTTTTGGAACAAATGACATGATTAAAAAAGTATATTTCATCCAGCCAGTAATTATTACACCCACTGACATTTGTTAAGATATAATTCAGTGAAAATAGAACCTGTGTTTCTGCTATAAATTCTGGCTCAATTCCCACAGACACCAATCCTCAATCTTTAGCCAAAATTTGCTGAGGCATTGTCTGACACAGAAAATGGACTCTGAGTTCTAATGTAAAAGCTAATTACAGGAGGTACTGCAAGACAGGGCAAGAGATGATGCCTGTAGTGTCTAAGAAGACAGGGTTTGGTGCCCATTCTTTTCCAGAAAAAGACCTCCCAGATATCAGTAACACTGCCTTAGATGCAGAACATACCCCCAGACACATCCTCCTCCAGTATTGAAAAGCATAAACTGCCGTCTCTCCTCTTCACTCAACCCCCAAACACCTGCAGCAGTACCAACAAATACCATAAAAATTAGAAATAACTCTCCAGTTCCGAATGCAAAGCAGCTGGGGTATGTCTGTTCACACAGTGGGAGGTGTGAGGATTTGGTTGATAGGTGAGAAGTCAAGATTGATTCTATACAACATAATATTTGGAAAGCCTGTCTATCTATTCATCAGGAGTGGCTTCATGCCTGGGCAGAGATGGCAGCTGGGTCAGTCAGGGCAGCAATGCCCATCTTGGGAGAGCAGAATATCGTGGGGGACATTAATGTCTCTGCAGGCATTAAGATCTTTGGCATCAGGTCAGGATTCCCCAGGTGCCTTTTCCCTGCTCAGCACCAGGAAGCTGCACTTTGCTTTGACAGTTTTGCCTGGAGGCTGTGTGAAACCGCACAGGAATGAGGGGGCTGGCAAAGGCAGGGCAACAGCATGGCTCTGGATTAGGCTGCAGGGAAAGTGCTGCAAAATGCACTTTTGTGGGGGAGCTGCTCTGCACTGAAGGCTCAGTCGGCTGTGGCAGTCCTGGGAGCCAGCAGTGGCTGGAAGCAGCAGTGCCAGCTCCCAAACATGAAGAGAGGCACCAAGAGAGAGCTCAGGGACCCCCACCCAGGGCTCAGCTTCCATCACAACCCCATGAGTGACTCAGAGCAAACGTTATCACTCCTTACAGGGCAAGGAGTTTAGAGACCTCGGCTCTCCAGCAGGTGCAGGGAAGCTCTCCAGAGCTTTGTCAGGAAGGTGGCACAGCCTTGGTATAAGGGGCTGTAAGGCACCTCTTGCTCCCTGCTGTTTCTCAAGCACCACTTCTCATTTAGGACATGGTTTGACATGGCAGAGCAGTGGGTGGGGGCCATTCTTTTGTAGGTTCATCTCCATGCAGAGCTGTTGTGTGTATCTGGCCAGTTCCTGCTGGATTGCCTGGACACTGCTGCAGCTGGATCTGTAGTTCCTGCCAGGCACTATTTTCTATGTGCTGAAGTGCCAGGAGCTAAACATCCCAAGGTTAACAAGGCTTTTCCTCCCCTGAGGTTTTGCCTGCTGTGTCTCAGGATCGCCTGTGTTGGACTGTGCTCCAGAAGAGCACCTTCTGGTTGCTCCCATCATTACACCCTAGCACAGCTCTCTGCCACCCAACTAATTCTCATGGCATGCCTGAGACCTTCCCACCCTATGAGCAACATCACACAATTCTCACACTTCAGCATGCAAAGACCATCAGAGATCACATATAGACATTAAAAGCACTTGTTGAAAGGAGAGTTCCCAGATGGAAAAATTAAAGAGCTGCTCTCCAAGGTTTGTGCCTGATCACACACCATCTCTGCCCTAAGCTGATATTAATGTTTCAAAGGAAATACAGTGTCCTGTGGGCACTTTCAGAAAGGTCCTGCAGACCAGCCGAACCAGGGTAAACTTATTAGAGGCACAGTATTCTTGCTTCTTTCCCTCTGCAGTACATACAGGAATAAATCACTTATGCAAGTCCACATGTGCTATCAGGGATACAATGTGAACTTTGATAGTTCTAATTACCCAGGGACAGGGAGGTCTGTTATCCACTGTTACAGTGCCAACACCGTATTTGTGTGATGGTCTTGAGGGTTCATCTGGCCACAAAGAACTCATGCCAAGTCCTGCACAGCATGGGACTCACACAGGAAAACAGTTAATACAGGATATATGGATGGTGGGGAGACAAAATCATTTTCCTCGATTGTCACAGCTGGCATGGGATCAGCTGGGTATGGAACACCTTAAATTTGTGTCCCTTGGGGCATCAGGAAAGGAGGAACAACACCTTAAGGCAAGGTGAAAATCATTGTATGGGAGTAAAGAGGAAAACTGAGGTTGCCCTTGGGAAACAAGGGAATATTTGTCCCTCATTTAGGAAACAGCAGGGTAGGACTTGCAGGTTGGCTAAATGTCTGAGTAAAGTTCCTGGAGGAGAAGGGATTAATGTGTTTTCTGGCACATGTTCTAATTTTCCATCACACTGTGGTAAGCTTGCAGTGGTCATGACATGCTTTGTGATAGTGATCAATATCTAATTAAGCAAAATGCTAATTTGCTAATGCCTGAAGCCTTAAACCTCACTCTCCAGATCAGCCCCAGGTGCATTACCGCTGTCTGTGACAAATCACTTGTGTCCTTGCCCTTGACCTGGCAGGGTTAACTCCTATCCTGACAATGCCACTAGTCCAGTTTAACCTCTTCTTTTTCCTTTGTATGAAAAGCTGAACTACAGCTGTCCCTCAGTCAAAACATGAAGCAGAAAGTCATGCTCAGGCTTGTCCCTGCAGGAGATGTGGAGGGATAGCTGTGCGGGATTGCTGGTTTAGGCAAGAATTAACACCACGCTTTAAAAAAAGGCACATTTTGGTGATCCAGAACTGCTGCAGTTTCCTCCTGCATCATGAAGAAGTTGCTGCCATCCCTTTCCCGTTTTTCCTGCCGGGAAATCCATAGCTGGTAGTATAGCAGCACCTAGAGGTGGATTCCAGGGACAGCCCTGCCCAGGGGGGTCTGCACGGAGGGGCACAGGGGCTGAAGAGAAATGCTGCCGGGTCCCAGGGAGCACCCACAAAACTGCAGGGCTGTGGCAAAGAGTGTCTCAGAGTTTTCTCAGTGTCCCAGAGGATTTGGGGTCAAAGCAGAATGGACCCAACCTTACTGGATCTCAGGGCCATTCCTACCTTCTATATCAGACCTGCCAGATCTGAAACCAAAGAGACCACCAGAAATGATTTCTGGGGGATCCTTCTGATCACTCGCCTTCCCAGCAGGAAGGGAAGGGGAAAGAGCAGGCAATTTTTACTCAGTGACTCCTCCTCTCCTTGAACCAGAGGCTCCCTGCACCCCTGGCCTGCCTGTATCCCCTTTTTCTGCTCATCTCCCCCAGAGCCTTTGCTACAGCCCCAGCTCCTCTGCCTGCTCTGTTCTCCCATACACTGCCACTGCTCCAAGGCAGCTCTGGGATCTTCAGGGGCAAATCATCCTGGAAAAGGCATGTCAGCAGCTCTGCCCCATGGAAGGCACATCTGCACGGAAGCAATCACACCTTGTCACTGAATAATCCTATCTTCTGTAAGGGAGGGCTCTTTTCAAGTAACACTTGTGTGTGTGTGTTTAAGGATCTTGATATAAAACAGTTAAAACTTCTCTGGATGTCAGGCATGTCATCTGACCCAGACCTGGTCAAAGAAGGGAGAACCTTGCCATCCATGCTGACATGGTTAGTCACTGGAAGTTCCCCTTGTTGCTCACTGGGATACAGCTGGCTTCTAGATGGCTGTTTCTTCCAGCTTTCTCTGAAAGATTTAACAGTTCTTTATATCTGATATTTTCTTCTTTTCCTCACAAAACCAGTTTTGTGTTCAAATTAAGTCACTTCTCTGACATTAGCTATTCTATAAGCCAAAAAACCAACTCATCCTTTGCAGACTTTTGCTAGTGCTCCATGGATCTGCACTTGCTTTGGTTTTTAAGCATTCTGGAGAAAATAGGGATGCTATAAATAGAAATAGCAAAGGGAAAATGAACAAAAGCTGCACTTCCTAGATGTGCCAGCACAACTCTGTGAGTGTCACTGGCCACCAGCAGACAAGGAAAGCCGGTAGGATGTGACATAGGACTGAGGCCCTGCCTCAAGGGATATTCCTGACCTTAGTGCTGTTCTGTCTGTGCTAGGATTATATCCTAGTTTAAATAAGATCAGTATTAGGGTTGAAAAAGCACACATAAAGCTGGTCTGTTCTGAGAGGAGATTGCAACATTAAATCCCCCAAAACCCCTCACAGCAAACTGGAAGGCAGTGCCTTTAGGTGTCAGTGATTGTTAATGGTCATTGTATTTTCACTTGCTGGTCCCTAATGTGCTGGTCACCAGCCTGAAATAAGCAGGGGCCCTTTCTCACTCCTGCAGCCACTGCTGAGTCACTAACCAGCATTCCTGGGTGCTTTAGGCTATTGAGAGCCCTAGGACACAGAGAAGGTGGTTCTGTGGTTACTGAAGGGGAAGGTGAAATGCACCTCACTCTCACGTGCTGAGCAGCAACATCATGCATCTCTGCAAATTCCTCATTTCTTAATCAAAACCAGATATTCTAGCAAGAAATGGTGTATAGAGCCCTGCAGGACTAGCATAGTCAATGAAGCGTGTCAGCAAACAAATTCATTTTTAATACTCACGAACAAGACTCTGTGCAGGTGCAATGATTTGCAAAGATCAGGACTGTGCAGGTGTACCTGAGGCTGTTGCTTTCTCTCCTACTTGACCAGCACTATTGAGAGGCCTCTTTCTTGCTTTTGAGAGCAGCATGCTGCAGGGAAGGTTTTATCTCTGTTTCTGACTTTCAAAGGGATAAAACCAGTAGAAGTTTGATTCCCACTCCCTCATTAGCTTCTAAGACTAAAAATATCTGAGCTCTGTGACTTGGTTTTCCTTTCTGGGAGAAGAGAAATGGCTCAATCCCATCTCCTTGTCCAACGAGGTTACCAAGGCATGTTTTGTGCTATCCAAAGTTTTCCTTTCCAACATCTAGCTGGCATCCTCAAATGAACATCTTTGCTACGGCAGCTTTTCTTAACCTTTTGGGGAAAAAAGAAAAAGCTTTCTGTAATCTACCTCTAAAATATTTGTCTAGAGGGAAGACGAAAAGGGCTAAAGGAAGATATACTCAACAGAGGAAGTTGCATAATTGCAAACAAAGCATATCCTGTGCAGGCCCAGACACTGCTGTGCAGAGAGGCCAGCTCTGGCAGTAACTTCACTGATGCTAATGAATTAATGTGTGTGTTTTATCAAACTCATGAAAATTGATAAGGGCAAGCAGCCAGCTGGTGTGTGTCAGTGCAACTCCGCAGCGTTTGGCTTGCACCCGTTGGTCAGGCACTGGCCATAAGGCCAGAGCACACGTGTGCCACAGGGGGTGAGCTGCTGCAAATTATTGGCCCTGCAGAGCCCCTGCTCACCAGATGCTTCATGGAGTCCATCAATTGCTTAAGGAGCAGCAGATGAACTGAGGGTTTCCTCAGGAAACACGGAAAGAAGAAGAGCAAGAGCATTTGCAGTGGAGTTTCACCAGCAGCTGGAGCAGCTGGTGGGCAGCAGGTGGGCTGGGCAGTGGCAGGCAGCAGGATGGGCTCTGTCTGCTCACACCTCGTGGCATTAATCAAATCTGCTGGGCTTCTCCTTCAAAACTTCCGTGGGAGTTCAGCTGTGGTGTCTTTAACTCTTTGAAGGTGGCAGAGAGGCATGTCTGGAAACCACACTAACAAGGAAACCCACAAAGCCTGTCCCTTGGTTTTGCAGACTGTAAGCAGCCTTGTCTGGTTTTTCAGTAGGTATTGGGTCTGATGATGTGCTCCTTATTTTCAGTGAAAGGGACACAAGTAATAGCTGTCTTATTCAATGTCATGAATGACTACTGAAGTCAACATTGGCTGTGAGAGACATTTCCCTCATTGAATTAATTCTGGTGTGCAAGGTTTCATTAAATACATGGAACAGATATTGACCAAGTGCTGCAAATCCTCTCCTAACTGCAGTTATTCCTTCTTGTCCTTTACTTATAAACTGAATCCATACTGGAACTGTACAAGTGACAACTCACTTAAAAACTGACAGTAACTGCTCTGGTTGCATACTCACAAATAGGAATTACTTAGCCTCCATAGAGGAAAAGGCTGTATTTTCCATCCTAAAGGTTTAAGCCCAAACCTTGCCTAGGGTCTCTCCTGTTTCCTAAGGGCCAGGAGGCAGCTCTCCTGTACTCCAGCCCAGCTCTGTAACTACAGGGCTATTCTCTAATCTCTTATTCCTGAAAGCCATTACTCTATAAACATGATAAATAGACTGCTAGAAGTGTTTAGCATTGAATATTCCTGAAGCATAATTATTCCAGCCTCTCTTGGCAGCAGAAACATTACTCTTATGTCAAAGATGAGGAAACAGGGGCACAGTGCTTTGTCCAAGCTTGTAGAATTGTTCAGCCCTGGGCTGTGGCCCCAGGTCAACCCTGTGAACTGTGTTCCAGTCAGTGCCAGCTACTGCCAGTGAATTAAATATTAGCTCAGTGGAAGAGGAAAATGAGGCAGTACTGCTGAGGAAGACAAGGTATGGTTTTCAATGAGATTTGAAAATTGAGACAGGAGTTGATTAGGTTGATATCACTGTGCAATCTAGAGGTGTTAAACAACCAGTTCTCCACAGCTGGGCTGGTGGGAATATCGACCAGGTGGAATTACTCCTCCTGAAAGGCAGTTGCCTGCTAGTTCTGCAGTGCTACCTGGAGGGGGTTATTCTGTCTTGGGAGGGAAGAAACAAACCTTTCCTTCTCTGACCCCCAAAATCTTAGGGAAACTTGGTGCAGTAACACAGTACTTAATTTTTCCTTGACTGCTTCGCAAAGAAGATGATGCCAGAGGAGCAATGGAGACACAGTGGAAGAGAGAAAGTTTACAGGGAATAACTATTAATAGTATAAGGAACATCTATAGTGACAGGCTATAACTACTCTGCAATGGGAAAAATTGCAGGAAAGACAATATTTGAGTTTGCTGAGCCCCTGAGTGTGATCCCTCCTGCCCCTGGCACAAGCTGTGCCTTGGCTGTGGTTCAGATGGGCTGGATGGAGGAGAGGCCAGGAGGCAAAGCCCCTGGCCTGTGCTTGCTCTGCAGGCCCTGTGGCTGGATGACAATGGGGCAGATCACTGAACTCCATTTCCAGACTGTAGGGAATGTCAGGTGACAGCAGGGCAGAGTGACACTGACCGTAGCTCGAGAACTGTGGTGAGCTGACAAGGGGTAGGGAGAGACAAGGGTGTGCAAACACCACACCCTAAATGTGCAAGGCATAAGACAGAGAGGGACGATTATGGATGCTGAAACTTTTGAAATGCTAGCTGTCCAAGAATGTCTATCTTTGCTCTGATGCTCCCTCTCCAAGTACATTGTTAGTGGTTTGTTACATGAAATCCAGTTCCAGCTGACTGACACCCATCAAACAAGGCACACCATGAATTGTGTATCAGCCTGGTGAACTGAGGAGGAAGAAAACAAATGCCCATTTCTGAAAACTGCATTTAAAAAAAATTAAACCCTACACAAACAAAAACACCAAACAAGCTTCCTGTGCATCTCATGCTTTACAACTGTATGACCAAATACAGCTGCTCTCTACTCACATATGTCTGCTAGTTCTGCCTGAGTTAATGGGGTACCTGGAGCCCAGGAGGGTTCCTTCATGGTGAATCCTCTGCAGTTCACATTATGAAGTATTGTCTGCAGCAATACTTTATATTTTTATAATAGAAAAATTGCATACCCTTTACACATCACACTGTTCTCCATAATGGCCCAGTGGGATGAGTGAGCTGAATAGGGTTGCACCACTAGTGGAGGTTTACCTGCTCCTTTCCAAAGTGGAAAACCACATTTTTTTTGAATGGAATTTCTTAGGGACTATTTACAAATATTCCAGCTCCCAAGGGTTTGGGAAACTTTCCTACAAGTTTATTTGGTTGCAGTATGGTCTCTGTCAAAGTACCCAGCCTCTCTTGTGCCCTGCTCTGGCTTTAGTGCTGCTGGAACCCTGTTTCCTCTGTGATGAGGAACCTGCAGAGAGCAGATGGGTTCCTTGCTCTGGCTGCTCCCAGGGATGCTCCTGCTGTCCAGGAGAAGCCTGGCCTCTGGGAGCCCTGGCAATGGCTCTGCTTGGGGGGTTTGGTGGCCGAGGGGGACATGGCATGTGGAGTTGGAGACAGTCAGGGTACCAAAGGCTTCATGGAACACCAGCAGGATTCCTGGATGGCTGTGCACAATGGTGAGTTTATATGGACTTTCTGCTGCCTCAAAAGGGAGAACAGGCAGAGAAGCAGGGATGAGGGGGAAAGGATCAGCATTGATGAAGCTGACAGTGCTGCTAATATCACTGTGGACACAGCCACTTCCCTTTCCTTTGCCAGCAGCAACTTCAATAATAAGATGCAGAGGGAGAAGGAGGGAATGTTACTGCTCACAGTGCTGCTGGCAGTATTTAGATGAGAATCTGGTGCTGTGATGGATGGCCACGATGCAAAGATACATAGTGATCAGTGCTCTGGAAATGCAGGCAGATTAAGTAGGACTGTGCCTGACTGGTCTGAAGGTGACTCTACTGAGAGCCAGTGGTTAGACGCTAATCTCTTTTTTCTCCCCGCAAATAATATTTATGCAAAACTCACAACACTCCTTGCAAATATGTTGGCAGGTGCTGCTTTCTCACTTTGGCCTAGATCTGCTCTCTGGGCTCTGGGGTTCACAGGCAGAGGAGAACTTGTTTGGTCCTGACAAGCCAAGGTGCACATCAAGCCTGGGCAGAGCAGAGTGATGCAGCTGTCCTGTCTCCTGCCCCTGGTCCTGCACCCAGTATCCCCACTGAGCAGGCTGGCTGAATGGCACTCTTGTCTCACCATGGTCTGCAGACAAACTCAATTCTTGAGCTCTGTGCTGTTCTATAGGAGCCTTTTCCTCGTTTTACCTTCCTTCTGGCAGCTAAGGAGGATTGATACAGCTCTGCCCAAGCACCTCTAGCTTCAGGGTAAGGCAGTGTGTTCCTGGTGGGTCTGGAATGTGTTTGCAGGCTGTGTGAGATGGCACAGTCTTTATCATCTTCACTGACACCTGTTAGGGCTGGATTGAACAGGCATAAACCACAAGTAAGGAGTGTGAATCATGGTGACTGTGCCCTGTACCGGTGTCAAGCCTGAGGAATGAAATGAAGTCTTTTTACACCCACAGTTTTAGCCCTAAACCACTGCTTTAGAAAAGGAGGAGGGTGATGTAGATATCCTGTCCAGGCTGGTTGTTGTTATCATTATCATCAGCACATGGGTTTGCACACTGAATTTAATTGTAGTTACTAACAGTGTCTACCAAATCTTGTACCTCACGTGGTGGCTCTTAAGTCTTACATTAGATAGCTGGACTGGGATTTAGGGCTCATTCCATCCACTTTCATGTGCAGATTCAGATTAAGTAAGAGATGTTTCTGGTTTTATAAACTTAGTGTGTATTTGGCAAAATTAGCTGTGATGGGCAGCTCTGAGAAGAACCTTTTGTATAAATACCCAGATACCATTATTTGGATCCACATCTCCAAGGTCATTATGAAGAGGTAATCTTTGCCATCTTTCAAAACACCAAGTCAGGCTATTTCCAAGTAGGTTTCTTCTTGGAAATGAGTATAAAGCTTTAGTTTAATTCTGTAGGAGTCAAACACAAAATTATTAACATCTCCAACACTAGAATTCACATATAGAGCATTGTGGATATCTATCTCATGTCTCCACTTAGCCAGGGGCACTGTCTTTGCTGTCTCTTTCATCCAAGGACAAAAGGAATTTGTTAGGATGGCAAATGTTCTCCCATTCTTGCAAATTAGCATTAGTGCATCAGTACAGAAATATTCCATGCTATCTGGATTATGGCAATTAAATTTCTATCAATGAAAGCTGGTTTCTAAACTAATATTTAAAGAAGATGAGAGAGAGATGTCTACATGAGGGGCATTACTAAACAGATTTCAGTATTTATTTTTCTGACAGAGGTTCTGTTTCTCCTGAAAGGGTAATGTACATCTATCTTGCAAGGACTTTCCTCAGAGGGTTTAAATGAAGAGTGAAGCTTTGAGAACAAAGTGAAAATGGAAGAAATATACTGACACAGGAAGATCAAAAATGAGGCACTTGGGGCTTCAGAGAGTTTTCATTAATCCCCTCCTGCCCAGAGGGCATTCCTGTGTGACCATCAAAGTGACACACATGCAGCAGTCTGGCAGTTTGCCACATCTCTGGGTTTGATGGACTTTGCTCTGGGGATGGCTAAACCTCCAGCTGTTCAGAATGGCAGCTTGTTTTCCTCAACAAATTCACTCCCATGTTTATCTGACCTATCTGGAGCCACAAAAGTAGATTATAAATAATTTCAAGTGTGTTTTCAACACCTTTTCCTTACCAAAACCTGGAAACACAAGCACCATCAAAACCTGAAAGCTTGTCCTGCCTGAGCACAGCTTTGCCTTTAGATTAGGATCAATGTCAAGCCTGGGTTGTACTGCCTAAAATTGCTGTTGTACTTAGGGCTTAACAAAATGTGTAATAATGTTCACCTTATTAATATGGGGAGAAATGCAGGTGTGTGTCTGCCTGGTGTGCTGATAAGGCTGTGAGGATGGCATTTACCCCCAGGACAGCACAAAGAAGTCCCTGGCTGGCTCTGGGAAGCAGTACTGCCCGAGCAGTTGCATGGCAAGAACATATACTTCAAATAGGTAAAAGGAGGCAAAGGTCAGAAATATACTCCAAGAGGCAAAGTGAGCTCTTCTTCAAAGCGAGGAGGAGCTCAGGGATAGAGCCCAGGGTCTCACTGAACCAGCAGTGCCTGAAATGGTTTGGTTCTGTTCACCTCATTAGCTTGGGCATTCTCCAAATCAAGGGATTTAGAGCACTGAAAAACTGTTTAATAGTAACTGACAAAATGAAAGCATTGATTTTGAAAATGCTGCACAGGTATGATGAAAGAGTAGCTACGTGATGGATGACAGAGAGATGTGGGAAGCACTTGTTTGGCTTTTTTTGGGTTGAGTGAAAGATGAGAGAGAGGGAATGAAAAGAATCTCCTAACAGTAACATGAATATGAACAGTGTGAGACACACTCACACCATATAACAAATTCAGAGCCTCCTTTCCCACCCTGTGCAGCTGCACACAGATATAGGGATGGTTACTAAGACAGTATCTGATGCCTGCAGATAAAATGCTTATTTTCTTTTATATAAAAAGTGAGCTGGAAGTACACCTCGTGATTGCAAACTGGGAAAGAGGACAGATATTTCCAAAGTTACTGCCAATCCCCTTACAAGGACAAGATTTGACTCCTGCACGTTCTGAAGAGGAACCCGTGACTCAACACGTGGATCTGGACTGAATTGCATTCACAGGTTTTTATTCATTATGACTCCTAAGCTCCAAAAATAAGAGCCTTTCAAAAACAAAATTAAAAAGACACCAGGGGGGTAATGTTAAAAAACTACCAACAAACCAACCCTTCTGAAACAATGGGAACAACTGTACATATTTCTCAGCAGTGGAAGAACTAAAACTCAGGTGTGTTCTGACTCAGATAAATCTTAAGTTTCCCCTGTGTACAATTGAGACTGAAAATTGGAGAAGGACTAATGTGGGGAGATCAAAGTTTCCTCTCCAGATGAGGACTTGGCTCTTCTTGCTCAAATACACTTATTCTCAAGACTATTTGTTTTGTGATAGCTCTAAATCCAGGGCTTCCAATCTCTTAACGAAACTCCTGAGCACAGTAAATGCACTGCAATAGGATTCAGGGGAGCTATCACTGGAGACAGCAGGAGCTGCTGCTGCAAGGAATTCCACCCAGCAAGGGTGAGAGTGGAATGGATGATGTTTCCTCTCCCTTTGCTCCTTTTCCCAGTGCTACCAGTAACACGCAGACCAGTGCTGCATCATTTCCAAGCAGCCTCAACACCTGAAACTGGTGAGCTCATTATCCTGCAGGCAGGCAAGGCCAGAACACCACCAGGAATTCAGGGTTAACTGCATTAACCTGGCTCATGTTTGAGCACGCTGATAGCAGCCCCTCAAAAGAGACCAAAGTTCTCAGGGCTCAGCCAGAGGATAAGGTCAGGAACTGACATTTTTTTTGTAGTAGTTTTTAGAACTTCTGCCTCCAAACATATAGATGAAGTCCACTCCCTCACTTAAAAGTCAGTACTGTGATAGGAATTCTAATGCAATGAGGAATATGTGCCACACAAGCAGTATCACAGACTAGGGTAGGCAACTGGGTATTTTCTACAGAAGCTGTGAAATGGATAGTGCTTGCATGCATAACCTTTCTTTTGTGGGGAGAGATTTCAGCTCTTCAGTTGTCTGCAAACACAGACAACAACTGGCCATGCATGGAGCCTGTTAGTTCTCCTCCAGAGCCCATGGCTGCTCATGAATGCAAACAAAACAGTCCAAACTGGCCTCATCTAAGCCAGCCTCCATCATTTGTCTTGTTTGTTGACTAACACAGGGCCAGCTGTCTAGTTAGTGAGACATAAACATTAAGGTAGAGAAATCACAGTAAGGAAAGACTGGGGGGCCCCTCAGGGGTCACTTGGTCCATCTATTGCCCCATGGCAGGTCCAGTTTTACCTGCACCACTTCTCTTTGTTTTGCCTAACCTGTTTTCCAAAATAATTTCCAGAATTCCTGAATCACACATCACTCTACTAGGTATAAAGTAAAAGGTGTGCTTCATGAAAACTAGAGCTGTTCAGCCAGCAGCTTCTCTCTAGGTGTTAATCTGGTGTACAAAATCCTCTGTGTGGTTTCCTAATGCTTTCAGGAATCACGCTGATCCTTTGGGGACATGCAGATCTCAGGGTTGGGAAATGGAAGATACAGGCTAACATTTGCCTGTGAGGTTGTTATTGGTAATGTGCATAGGTGAATTTTGGCTGGATGGGGTTTTTGGTGTGAAGTACTTATGCAGTTGCCTTTAAGACCTTAACTGGAACAAAAGGCATTAGGCACACACTGAGTAGCTCTCGGGTAGTGCTCATTAGTGATCTCATTGAGGTCACTCTCCTCTTTGCCTTCCCAGAGCATAAGGTAAAATTGGACTAACTCTCTGTTTGGTTCATCCTCCTTTTTTCCTTTTGCTTTTCATCCTTGAGCACATTTTTATGGAGTGCATAAATATGGGCCCACAAAAGGAACTCCCCAGCCTCAGTGCCACCATCACTGGGAGAAGGTTGCTGCATGTTCCGTGGGGAGCCTCTTCCACACTTCAAATCCAGGGACTTCTCCCCAGGACCTACTGGGAATGGCACCAAATCTGCTTCCTGCAACCCAGCATCCCACCAGGGCTGTCAAACTGGCACCATCACAGAGCTCATACCAGTCAGTGCCAGAGCAAGAGAAGCATTTAAGGATACCACCAGTACATTATGGATTTTAAAAATTGCTTTTAATATCTAATGTCCACATCTTAATCCCAGTAAAATAGCTGAGCTCCTAAACACACTTGTAGGGACTGTGAGTGGGTGGAAAGGAAGAATGTTTGTGAATGGATGTGAGGAAACAGAGAGTTAGNTGGATGTGAGGAAACAGCAGGGAGATTTCACAGAAGAGGCAATTGAGAGCTAATCCCAGGCTCTGCTGTGTGACAGTGCCTCTGAATGCTCTTATTTACTGATGAACAGCAATTGACTGAATTGTACTATTTATATGTTCTAAGCATTTTTCCAAAACTGCATACCTCACAGGAGTGTGTGGGACAAACTGGCAATGGAAAGGAGCAATTCTAAAGTAGTTAACAGGCCTGACTGTCATTTTTATTCTCCCTGTATATGTAAAGCTTTTTTAAAGCAGTTTTATGGAAAATGAGAATCAGTACTCTCGAGCTTACATTGTCTCTTACCATTTGAGGAGCTAGCACAAATCTTCCATTCCCTTCTTAACTTCATGGAATACAAATCAGAGAATATTATACTTTAAAAAATAATTGTGGTGTGGCTGACAGCAGGAAAATCCGTGATTCCAGTGATGGAGAGTAACAGTACAAAACTTACTGATTCATATCAGGTACTGCAGGTTTTACCATCAATTCCTGACTTGCCAGCAGCTTTCTACATTACTGGGACTTTCTTCACAGCCTCATATTCCAGTATTTTCCTAGACTGAAGATCCTTAAATTGAAAGACATGGCTTGATGTTGACCAGAAAAACAATCTCTTCTCTGGCAGATCAAAGCAGAGTAGACACATACACACCACTTGCTTCCTAGCCCAGGACTCGTGGAGTTTCACTTTTTGGCATCACTTCAGAAGCTTTAAGATTAGAGAAGGATGTAAGTCAAAAGATTTGAGGCTCTGAGGGGTTGCACTGCAATCTGGGTGTTTGTTCTTTGGGTTTTGCTGGTTTTTTTAAAATAAGTTTGTTTTTCTTTTTTTGAACCTTATGCAAAGTACTTAAATGAGGTGGAATTAGAGACAATGCCAAATTGCTGGCCCAACTTGTTATCGTTTTCTCCCCACAAATTACCCTTCTGTTTGGTAATTGCACTTGTTTGAGAAGATTTGTTTGGGTGTAGCTTTTATTGGGGTATTTTACACTGCTCTGAGAATAAGGCCCCAAAGAGAAAGTCGAGGAAGAAGAAATTCCTGGGGGTAGAGGAATTGAGCTAAAATACTATTCTGACATTCAGAACATTCACAGATGCCTTTAATACCATATATCCAAAAGAGAAGCATATCTACCGTGGGTTACCTTTGCCACTATTTCTCAACAAATCTCCAGAAGCTTTTGGTTATGCAAGAAACACAGAATATTTCCCCCACTTTTTTAAACATCCCAGTATAATCAGAAATAAATAGATTACTGTTAGTTTCAACATAATTTCATGCTGTCCAGAAATAAGATGGGAGAAAAACCTTTGAGATACAAGCAGAAATTTCATTAAGAAGCAACATGTGAAACACTTTCTTTGTTAAGCATAATTAGCAGTTCAAAGACACTTGCCTTTCAAAGTGTCTGCTTTGATTCCTGTCAGATGCAGAGGCAGTGATACATGACATGACATTCATCAACTAACTCTCAACATAAAATGATGTGATGATTTTTCTCTAATTGAGGGGATGGGAAAGCAAGCTTCTTCTTTTTTTTTTTTTTTTTTTAATGAGTTTGAGAAATAATTTAAATGGCTGTCAGATCTCCAGCAGCAGGTAGTAAAACACTGGATGGAAGATTTTCAAATTCAGTTTTTGCCCATTCCCAATGTTTTTCTTTTAAAAGTGTTTTGCTTTCTGAAATGTCAGATATTTCTTATAGGAATAGTTTTTACCTGTTTTTAAGACATCTGCTGTTCAAATTTGCCAGCTAACTTCAATTTGCCATTCTGACAGCTTTCTTTGAGACTAGGTGGCTCTTCTGAAATGTATTCCAGCTGAGAGGTTTCGAAGTAGTTTCATTTTATTTTTGATCTTCCTGTGACTATCAAGTCATATGCTGGCCTTTTTTTTTCTAGTTGGCTGCTCTAGTGTTTCTTTCTCTTCCACTCTCCACTGACTCCCCAGCTACATTTTTATTTTATGGGTGGATAATTTGTGCTATTTTTCTTAGCCTCTGGATTCTACAATTCACATGATTCTGCCTTTTTTTTTTTCAGAGTAAAATAATTATTAAAATAGTTGAAAATAACTAATATTACAGCTTGAATGACTCAGTAGCAGAAGGACTTGTGAGCATGAACTGCTCACAGCAGAAATCCAAGGTCTGTGCTCCAGCTGAGAGCTCAGAAGAGAAGGGGTGACTGGTCCTACATCACCTTGAGCACCTTGCTGTGGCTTTGATGACTGCAATAGGTTATTTCCATGTGCCAAAACCTGTCCCTTCAGATTTTACACAGGCTGTGGGCAGCATTTCAAGCTGTCCAAAAAGAGAAACTGAAAAGCCGGTAGAAATACTCCCTTACGTAAAATCAGGTTGTGAAAATAACTATTCAGGTTATTTTAAATTCTTTTCTCTGTGTCTGTGGTTCAAGGTTTTAGACACGATCCAGGCCTCCCTTCTGGGTTTCCTCCTCACACAGGATTTTCTTTCTCTTCCCTTGTTACCAAGTGTGGGACTGCTTGTGTTTTTGTCTCAGTGTAGCATAAGAAAAGCAAAGTTCTGCAGCAAGAAGTGTCCTGGAAACCTTGGTGAAAAAGGAAGGTTGTATTTTAGAAAAGCAAATGTTCAAAGCTGCTTTGTGTGGAATGACTCAGCTGTCTGGGCTTGGGTTTGCCAACAAAAAGACAGCTAAACTCAGTGTTTCCATGAAAACAGTGAACAGTCACACTGTCAGCTCTGGTACAGACATGTGAAATCTTCCACCAGCTGCAGTGAACTCTTTGCTATGGAAAGGGATGAATAGAGCCAGAGCACTCTATGAACACTCAGTCAGGCTGAAGGAACCTTGGGTCTACATGGGAGAGGAGGGAGAAGCCAGAGGTAATGACCAAGAGAAAGATAATTTTATATCCCCAGTGGAAGGTTGTCTCTCTCTAACACCCTTGCTGAGTCAGTGTCCTCCCAGAAGTTACATTTCCTTCATGCACCAATACACAACTCTGCTTTCTGGTACTTTACAGCATGAGGGAGAAGTGTCTGCTCTCTGTGAACTGGAGAGGAAGCGAATCTAAAAATTTGTTGATACTACATTATTAGAATTGTCTGTTGATTCTGCATTACATCAAATATTTTAGGAATATGTTCATTCTGTTTCATGTACGAACTAGCCCTGTGGTCTCTGACCTACAGTTGCTTGCTATCAGTATTTTCCTAGAAAACTTTTAAATAGACATAAGATTGAATTATCAGTAAACAGGAAATAACAATGTTTTCTTTTTTTGGAAGTAGAGTTGGAAACCTGGCTCCAAACCCCATGAAAAAACAGCAGGAGACCAACATACTATAGGTGTGCAGGCAAAACTAACATAACCTAAAAGTTTGATATTTGAAATACTCATTGAACAGTACAGAAAAAACCCCTCCATCTCAGTAAATTTCAAGATTCTTAAAAGATAACTTAGAAAACAGAAAGAAGGTGTGTCAAGAATATTTAGTCTTTCATTGCCTATTTTTGACTCATGTGGAGTCTTGTTTGTACAACACAGAATCATTTTCCATCCACCCAACTGCTAGGTATGACACCCTGTGAGTAAAAGATCTGCATGTCATCAAATCCCACACAGAGTAATTTTCCTTTAAAGACACCATTTTAATTTATCTCCAAGTCCAGCTTAGCTCTCAGTACCACGTTTGTGCCAGTACCACCAA
>VYZP01028620.1:39306-58681 GCA_013400635.1 Hypocryptadius cinnamomeus | reverse complement strand
GCTCATCTCTCTTTTGTTTAAAGTATTTAACCAACTCAATTCTACTACTGAAGAAAATTTAAAATGCACCAATTCCCTGTCATCAAATGAAGATGAATGCACTTTCTTGTCATAAGGCAAAAAAAACTTCAAGCAGGGTGTTACTGGTGTAAGCTGGTGCTGGCAGCAGACCACGTGAGAGACTTCCTCCTCTATAATTTTTATCTCTTTCTCTATGTTAGTTCCACTTATCAGTGAAAGAGAATGGAGGGGGTGGTGGTGGTGGTGGGCATTTCAAAAGGTGCACCAACCAATATGTGTGATCCTTCAGAGTGGGAGCTGCACTAGGGTGAGCAGAGCTCCTTGGAAGGCTCTCTTTGTCACATTCAGACTTGGAGCCCCTGCTCTGGGTCTGAATGTCAGTGTACATAGATCTGAGGCACACCTGAGGCCCAGAATCTGCTCAGAGACTTGTAACTCACAGATACCATCTCCAGTTCACTGCAATGGAATTTGCAAGGCAAGTAGCAAAGGGTGGCTCAGTCTCATCTTGTACTAAGTATGTACTGCCAAGGGAGGAATGGAGGACAAGCCTTGCTCTTTGAGCCAAGAGATTATGTCCTGGCTAACTGCATTTAATCAAAGTTCAGCATTGCTTAAAATGGAAAAAGCCCCTTTGTGCCAGGGAGATGGTATCATATCTCCTGGTACATATCTAATCCTACTGCTAGGTCCCTTGGTTTTTGTTTCAAATTGCTAATGAAATCAAAGCATATGCTGGGCCTATCCAGGGAGTGGCTTATTTTGTGTAGCTGAAGAACAATCACAAGACAATTTTCTAAAAACAATAGGAGATGAAAGAGGAAGTTTAAACCACTTGCCAGTTGAGAAAACACAATTATGCTGATTCACATTTGTACAGAATGATAGGGGTTTCTTTTTCCCAGTTGTTCTCAGATTGCCAAGATTGTATTAATACGAGAGTGCAATAGGACACTCCCAGATGTAAGCCCAGTAATAAAACACAAATTTCTTTAACTATAATTATCTCTTCAAATTTCATCTTAGGTTTCAGTTTTCAGCTTCCCTTCCCGCCATTATACAAATACCCTGGTGTTATTCAATGATGCTCAGGCAGAAATACCACATTTACTGGCACACCACAAATTCTGAAGGGGTATACCAACAATAGTGTAGATACCATTCATAGTTCAGAAATTCACCCTGTGCAGGATGTGAATGTTCTACTGAAATCACCTGTTAGCTAGGTAAATTGAAAACTGCAGCTGTGAACAGAGAGGGGCACGTTTTGGCCTTTGTAAGTTAGCTCTTGAGTCCTTTGTAAAAGCAACTGCTCGCCAGCTCTCGCCCTTTTAACCTAAGGAGATATGTCACAAAAAGAGAGAGTTCAAGATGTAATAAAAGTAGCACTTTCTGTATGAGATATACCCTCCATAAAAGAGGAACTTCAGACATTTTTCCCATCCAATTTCACAATACTGAATAAGAGGGAAAAAGATTTCAAATACATGACTTTTATATAAAGTAACTGAGATGTGGATAAGCTTTTAAGAAGCATTAATTGTCTGCTTAGGATTCAATGTGTCTGGAAGGAAAAGCAGTCACCTACATTGTGATTTGCCTTTGTTGAAATAAAGACTGAAACTCCTGTTCACTCTACAGGGCACTACTGTTCAGTTTGATTGAAGCACCTGCTCAGCTCCTGGTGTTACTGGTGCAGTACTGAGAAACAATAAAGAACAAGAATGCTGAGTGTGTCCTGTTTGCCAGAAATGGCAAGGCTGACAGCAGTGCTGAGGAGCAGCTGAGTGACTTCAGCAGTGGTGATTGTCTGCACGCAGGACAAAGCCCCTGTTGAGCATCCTCTGCGTAGGTGAGGGACTCTCTTTCTGTACAGACACTCTCTTGTCTTGTACAGACACTCTCTTGGTCATCTCCCATGTCTTGCACACTCATTTCACCCCCTTTCCTAGGGGACAGAACATAAACTCAGAGGCTGTTATGTTGCACAGGTCTCACAGAGTCTAGGACCGATACCATAGTGCAGTTTAATGGATAGTTCTTTGGCTTTGCAATGACCATTTTGGGGTGTAAGAACGGGCACAGACCTCAATCCTGCCCCTGAATGAGTCCTCTCTGGCTGCTGTGTGCTCTCCTGTGGGACAGGAGCGTTTGGCTCTCTCAGAGCTGTGGCAGTGTGGGAAGAGGGGTGACAGAACACCCTGCAGCGTGCAGGACAGCTGAGGCAATCTGCTCTCCAAAAGTCCAGAAAAAACAGGTTCACACCCAAACAGGCCCAATGTGGAAAGCTTCCAAGTGATTACTGCCTGTCTTTAATATTCTAACTTTAGCTTGGTGGTTCCTTATTTTTCACTGAACTTTCAGGACTGTTTCCACAGACAGATCATGGCAGTAATCATTTGTAAAAAACCCAAGCTCTTAGACTTCTCATTCCTCACTGGGAACTCAAATTCTTGAAACACATAATTTGGGGGGTGTGTGTGTGTTCTGATTTTATTCAAATTATCAAGAAAATTAGAAAAAAATCTGAGGTATTTGTACACATCTTTCTGAAAAAATCAGGTTTTATAGCTTACTACTCCACTATTTCTACAGCTGTGAGTTTTTGAATAGCCTTACACGCTGTGTGCTTGACTTGCACCTCATTGCATGTGCTAGCAATCTGCATGGATGCTGACTAAAAGAAATCAGAATGTGACCTAATCAATTTAGATCTTTGTTTGCATGTGCGTTTATGCTTCTAATGGTTTTTTTAAAGGATAGATGTTAATTATTTTTAATTGGTTAAAAATTAAAATTTCTTCATGTGAAAATCAAGCTTTAAAAATATGAGCTTTCCCATCTCTTATCATTTTCTTTTCCTGTTATACCATGAGTGCAGAGATGTGGAAGCAAAAGGGAGTAAGAGAGCTCAGAAATTAAGCAACAAAATTCAATAATACCAGAATGATTAATTGAATTTAAATATTTAAATTGTAAATAATTATTTTGTAACTTTATGGAAAATATTCAATTTGAATTTTAAATTAAATAATAATTTCTTGACACTTTTTGACACATTCTTATAATGTGCATATTGTATTTAAAATTATTATTTTAAAATAGTGCTGTTTTGACAGTTATCTGAATTGTATCACTGAACATCAGAACATCTCAGGAATTCATGAAAATCTACAGAGACTGGAAGATGAGACTGAAATAGTCCTTTCTAAGCCATTGTATTGGTTTCCATGGGGACTAGCAACAAAAATACTGGCAGTGAACCTACTGGGGAGTTTATGGCAAACATATTTTTAAAAGTTTTTAAAAAATTTATTTTAGTGTAATTTCAAAAGCCAAGAATAAAAATACACATTTCACGAGTGCACAAATAAAAGAAACACTTTGCATTTATTTTGAGCTGCCTAAAAAGGGTTTAACAGTCGCTGCAGGAAATTAAGCTTGTAAAGCTGCTACTTTTTTCTAGGCATTTGAGGGTAAACATGAATCAGATTATACAGCACAGGATAAAAGTCTTCAGTAACTTGCAATATTTCATTCAAAAAGGATTTTTTTTTGTTCATATGAATAGAAATTACAGAAAATCTACAAGATGTATAATATTATAACCCTGCAATATTATACAAGCTTGTATATTATTACACCAGATACTAGAATAAAAGAGCTGTTGTATTGTTAGTTACTACTGTTCACCCAGCACACACTATTTGTGTTTAAATGCTGCCAGTTTGTTCAATCTTCTGGCATAAACAGGGCCAAATTTAAGATACAGCTTTAGCAAAATGAAGACTTGGGAATATTTCATTTTTCCAGGACTTGTGTAGAATTTGGAGGATCCAGAATATCTTCTGGCAACTTAGATTCATCCTGATATAGAAGTGATGTCATTGGCTGGAGTCCTCAGAGAGGTTCAGTACTCCAAGCTCTACTCCTGAGATTCCTTTACAGATCCCAGCTGTGCAGAGAGCTGGGAAAGCACTCTAGGACAACTTGAGTCCTTTTCTGCCTGGAAATTCGTATCTCTTTGGGAAGATACATACATGTCACAGATATTAATCAAGATTTTAAATGCAAAAAGTTATTTGCAGGACCCTTGGAATGTTTCCAGTGTGTGTTTTTCTGTGTCTCTGTGCTTCATCATGGGGGCAATCTTCTTTCTTTCTTGGCTGAATTTCTTCCAGATGAATGGAGCTGTCACTGCCCTTACTGTCCCTTCTCCTCCCAGGGTTTATCCAAGCTAACAAGTCCTGTTACAATTTGAGATGAAAGTTGGGAAGTGTTCTTGTCAGCCACTTGGTCTCTGGCCACAGACAAACTTCATCTAGACCCCAGGAGTGAAAATCAACAGTTTTTGGTGTTTTCAGGCATCAGAAAATTCTGCACCTTCTCCTGGGTAAAATGGCTGTTCTGTATGTGATATTGTGCTATTTCAAAGAGAGTTTTTATAATCTCATCAAATTCTAGTATTGGCCAACTAGCCCTAATCTAGCTGCTAATTTATGTGGTATTAGGGTAGAATGTTTTATGAGGGTCTTTCAGTATGCTATCTTGAAAAAATTGCTGAACTGTATAATTAATAAAATTTTATGGGTTTGTTTGTTGTGTGCTTATTGTAGAATAAGCTTTTTTTTTTTAACTAAATAGGAAGATCTAATTTTGCCAGTGAAATTCTTTGGGAAGATACCCTGGTTTAAAATAGGATTTTAAATTGCCATTATTAAAACTGCTTGCATACATTTTGACAATTATGAAGGTCATCCAAACAGACAGGTCTGTAGAGCAGGGCAATGCAGGCATTGTCCATGGCACTACCCATCCTATTTGTACCTCACCCCTGCTGGGAAAGGCTCTCAGTCAGTAAGGGACCCACAAGCATTGAAACCTCAGAGTAATGGAGTTTATTCAAACTCCCCAAAATTTGTGAGTGAATAGTAGCTTTGTGAGAGAGATGCTCAGGAGGCTCCAACTCAGCAACAGAGAGGTTTGCAATTTTTTAGGGAGTTCATCCTTTTTAAGTAGAACTTAAGTTCTAACTTAAGAATGTAAGAACTGAACTATTTAAGCACTAGAACTAGAGCAACCTAAGCTCACTCAGTGTTTACACAGGACCAACACCCCTGCAGACAGCTCTGTGTGTATCTGTGATCAGCACCTATAATAGCAGTACCAAGTCCAAACCTTTTGATTTTGGATAAGAAGATTGTTTTTCTTACCCAGCTAGTGAGATACAGTAGTGAATAACCTCTCCTATTATGGCATAGACTCCCATGCTTGCTCTAAGACTCCTTGACAAAATTGCTCTTAAAAGCCTCCAACCACCCAGCTGGAGTGTCTGGGCTGGAAGGCAGCTGACTCCCCAGTAGAAAGAGCAAGTCTCCTTCAGGAGGTGATTCCAGCTTCCAGGAGGTTGAATTTTCCATGGACATGTCTCTGTCTTGTCACTGTTTTTGTAAAAGTCTCCCTCTTAGAATTACTCTTTTCATAGCAAAAGCAGAGATAGAGCAGTTGAACAGTCTGGGCTTTCATCATAATGGTTTTCTGTTTGGACAAATCAGTTGTCATGTGTGAATTTCATGTCACTTTTTTGGTTTTCTGCCTTGTTTTCTTTTTTATGAGTAGTGCAGGATGATTTCAGAAGGGTAATGTTCAAAGGGTGAAGAAAGATCTTGGATGAAAGTTCCTATATAATCATAAAGGATTGTATTTGGCAGTTAAAGTCTACAGTTAGGCGGGAAAAGCTTTATTTAAACTTTTGTTTGTGCAGTTTCATATAGCCATTGTAAACCCGACCTTTAAAGGGATCTTCTTTGCCATTGATTTTATCTGAATTTGATCAAATCCCAAGTGGTGAGCAAGCTATGAACACCTATGTTTTCATTCTTTTCCTGGTTGCATCTTAGCTTTCCAGACTTTGGTGATCTGAAAACTGAAGATGTAATTCTCTAAGTAAAGGACTTTGAGTTGCTGTGTGGTCTGGAAACTGTGGAAACTGTGCAATATTTCAGCCTATTTGCAAAACACTTAGAAAAACATTCAAAACTTCAGTAAAACTTCTTTTTATGATCTGCACTCTGTCTTCACCTCAGCCTTAGTTCTCAAATTCTCAGCTCATGCAGTAAGTCCTGCTGCCCTTGGTTCACTCGGTCAGAATTGGCCAAATTGCTCCTCACAGCAATGGTCCTGCTTGCAGCAGGGACAGTGTCAAAGCCATAAGAGAGGTCTGGTTTACAATGACAATTTTATGCACTGTGGCACTTTGTGACAGCAAGTCACATCGCTTGGGCTCTCCAGATGTGTGCAGATGTGTGTTCTGCATTCTTGCATATATTTGTATGGCAATTTGACTGGGTTGCAGTAAGCTTGGCAGTGAGGTTGTTGTCATTGCTGCTTAGGTGATGTGCTGCCTCTCTCAGCAAACCCCAGAACTTCAGGAAGCATAGATTCCCCTTGACTGAGGTTCTAGACAAGGGGAAAAAAAGAATAACAGTGCTGAGATATGCCCGAGTACTGGTTTAGATCAATGCAAAGTACTTTAATTTTCTGGTCTAATCCAGGAGAGGGAGCTAACTTTCTACCCATCAAATCTGGCACACTGTGCAGCTTTTTTCACAGCTGATATCCCATGTCTAAATGATTATTCACATATGCTGTCCCTGAAGGACAGTCATCTTGGGAGTGCAAAACCACCCTCTCAAAACATTGGTTAGCTCTGTTCAGTGCAGTAAATATAATTGCATGACATATTCTTGACAGGGGAGTATTTATTGTTAATGTATTTTACTATAATTTAAACTCTCTTGCACATTGTTTGCTCTCTTCGCCCACTCTTCTGCCTTTCGCCTATTAAGGAATATTAAGAGGATCTAATTTCAGTTTCTCCACTGCAGCAAATGTTGCTCCCTGTGGCACTGTGGGAAAGCAGGGCAGCACACACTCTGCAGCAGGGCAGCAGACACTCCCCAGGTGTGTTTGCAAGCTCCTGTGCTTGTGGAGTGCTGCCAGCCTTGCTTGGTGAGCACAGAGTGATTCGTGCATGGGGCAAGGAGCAATCACAGCAATCCCTTCCACAGGAGGAAGCTGGGAAGCAGCTCATGGAGCCCAGCTCCAGGAGCATGTCTGTGCCACTGGGCCCCCCTCTCTGCTCCTCTTTCCAACTCCTGCCTGCAAAGCTGCTCTCCTGCTCAGCTCCCACTGCAGCACACAGCCTGGGCTGACACAGGACAAAGCAGCTCCTATTTGCTGGAACGAGTTAATGAGTTAGAGAGGAGCACAAAAGAAAGAAGGGAGACAGGCCTGGGTGTTTTATGGGTCCACAGAGGGGAAATGTGCAGGCAGTTGTGCAGAACATCTGCCTATGGGCTGTCCTGGGGAACCACTGGCCCAGGCAGTGTGCACCTCCCACAGCCACATGTCCCCAAAACACGGGCAGCAGAGGCTGGCCTTGTCTGTGTGTGTGGGGCACTCTGCTGGGTGCTGGCCCAGGCTCTTATCTCTGGCCTTGCTACCCCAGCTCCCTCCTGGGCAAGGAATACCTGCTGAGGCAGCAATCCCATGGCTGTCTTTTTTCTCTTTCTCCCTTATTGCTCTCCTTTTTCTTCCCCTGTTTCCTGTCTCTCACACACAAGCTGTAATTGTTAAACAGACAACTTTGAAAAGCCACTATTCCTTCAATAGAAACATTCAGACACGAGAAAGAAAATGGAAAGAAAACTAAAGCACTGGGATGGGGTTTTTTTGGTGTGTGTCTGGATCACTTGATGAGTTTTATAACTTTGTGATTTTGCGTGCTTAAGGCTGGAGAAGAGTTGAACTGAGAAGAGCAGCCCTGAAACTCTGCTCTCTGCACAGAGCCCAGCATCTCTGCAGGCATAAGCCACTGAGTGCACAGCAGATGGAATCATTTGTCTGTGTTAGTTATTTTAATACAAAGGAACATGGGGAAATTAATATGGAAAAAAAATCAATTTACCACATATTTAACATGAGCAGAACATGACAGTTCCAGGGAAAGGGAAAGAGCTTTTTAAGCCTTTGAACATTTTTTTGTGTTTGTTTCACAATAGGCTGATGTTAGTAAACAAGTAAAACCAAAGACCATAAATTCTCCATGTCATGTTATCTAGCAACAAATTTTGATCCAGTTAATGAGGAATAAGCAAACACTTCAGTAAGTAGGTAAAAGTAAGCAAGTTTCTCAACTGAGGACTTGAATACAGCAGTGTAGTAGTATATTGGCACAGATGTGTGCATAAATTACATTATTTATGTAAACTTGAGCTATCTATGATGGGAAAATAAAAAGAGCCATCAGTGCTGTCCACATCTTGAAGTGATCCAACTTGTGGCAGTAGTCAGTTTGAAAACACATCCCATGTCACTGGAAAATACTCAGTAATGCTGTAATAGTCCTCTTGAAAAGTGTAGCCATGAAGATTGGCCCTTTAAAACCTAGTGGATGTAATTGCAGCAAACAGTTTATTGAGTTAAGTGGACCACTTTTTTTATTATCCATAAAGCTTGATCATTTTTGGAATTATTTATTTGGAATTAATGAATAAGGTGTGCGTTCAACGTGTGCAACTTCAACCTTGAGAACTATCTGCCATGGTTATTACTTTAGAATTCACAGTTCACACTCTGTAATTAGCTAGAGAACTCATGTGGGTTTGTTTACTGCAGTTGGATGTCTCCCATATTTATGGTTTTCAAGAAAGCTGGACATATAGTGAAGTGAATTTTGCCTGAGTGATCATGCAAATTTCAGAGTACCACATATTTCAATTAGAAGAGCAGAATGAAGAAACCAGCCTCTCATGTTTACTGCTGGGAGTTTTTGTGTACAGCTGCAGATAGGGGATGTTTGCTGGCCACCAGTGCAGGTGCCCTTCGTGGTACAAACCAGAACAATTCCTCCTCCAGTTAGAATGTCACAATTTGCAAACATTTTATCACTTACATCTGTTTCATGAAGCCAACATTATTACCCAGTTAATTGTTTGTCATGTTATGCTGAAGCTTGTGATAGACATCCTTTGCTGTGGAGTTTTTTGTCCAAGTGATGAATAACAAACTTCCGAGTAACAAAACCTGTTTCTGGTTGGAGTGCAAGTGTCAGCACTGTGCAATATTGGGAATGATGACCACCAGTGCCATTGCCTGTCCCAGTGACTGCTCTGAGCGAGGTGACAAAGCCTGGCCTGGCTTTGTGAGTGTCAGTGCCTCGTGTTCTGCCCACTACAGCTCAGCTCTGAGGCGGATGGATATTGAAAATTGATATTTTCTCCACTATTCACAGTCACATAACTGGCCCTTTAAATTAGGCAACAGGATTCCAGACACCAGTTATGGCAAAAATGCACAATGTTCATCTCCATTATCTCTGTTATTTAAGGCTTTCAGAAAACCACTAACCTTCACTCCTACACTCAAACAAGCACACACTAGCACACAGAGTTAAGCCAACTTCTTAACTCCCAGTCATTAAGGATGTCAAAACATTCTGATATATGATGTAAACTTATTATGACTGGATTTTGTTTTTATTAATGTAAGGGCTAGGTTGTGAAGAACAGAAGATTTTTTAAGCCTCTTACTCCTTAGAGACAATGTGATTTGGTGGTTTAACATTGTAACATTTTTAAAGGGCTTGTTAAGCCCTAATCGGAGCACATTAAGCACTAGCATTTTTAAAGTGCATAATAAGACCTAAACATTTTAATAGCATATAAACCTGTAACGTAAACCCAAAACAGTCACAGTGTTGTCTTTTTACTTGTGTTTTTCCTATAACAAGTTCTAACGAGTAACTGATACTTTTAACAAAGATTAGAAAGTTGAGGGTTCCTTGGTGTTCTTCCTGTTGGAAAAATTAAAAAAAAAAAAGTCAGGAAATTTCTGTATAAAAACATTATATTTGGAGTGAAATTTTAAAATTAATGCAAGGAAAAATTTGCTGTGAGATTTGCCATAGCTAAATATTGACAAATAAAGTATACTGCTAGAGAAAAGATTTGGTTTCAGTAAAACAATGTTTTGTGCTGGGAAAATGTTTTTGTTTGAGAAGTTTTACTCAGATTTGATAATTTTGGAGTTTTTTGTCAACGAGGACTGTGGAATGGGCTCTTGCCAGTGGAAAAAGTTCACTGAAGATCTGTGGGGGGATTAAAAAAAATTTATTTAGTTAGTTTTCGGTATAATCATCTGCCTGGGATTCCAGAGAAGAGTTAGGAGTTCATTGATACTGGTGCACAGCAGTTTCCTTTAAGAAAAAATTTAAAAAAGGGAAATACAATGTAGCCTGTGAGCGTCACTTCTTAATTGGTTTGGAAGTTCTTGATGAGTGATACCAGGCTCACCTTCCCTCCAGGGAGCTGAGCACACCACTTCTGCACTTCCCAACCCCTCCCAGGTTATGGGGAGCATTCTGAGCCACCCTTTGGACATTCCATCTTTGCTGAGGTCTTTGGGGGGAGTTGTGGCTCAGCCATTCCATCTTAGGTTTGACTGCAGCTGCTCCTGCTTTCCTATGGTGGCTGTGACCCCAACACCTTCCACAGTGGTGGCAGGAGGAAGGCCTTTGGAAAAGGGTTTATAAAATGTACTTGGAGACAGCTGGTGAGGCTGAGTCAGAGCTGTCCAGGTAGTACATGACTGAGAGTGAGATGTGGGCAGTCACAATGACATGGAAATACACTTGGAGATTTAGTCTGTAAGCTGATTTATCTGTGCAATTCCTCTGCACGGCAAACCTGTCACCTTGAGAGGCACCTCAGTTCAGTGGCATGAAGTGAGCACCTGTGGAAGCTGCACCTGGCTGTGCTGCTGCTGCCTCTCCATGGCTGCTGGGATGGTGGTCAGTGAGCAGGCTGTGGGCATCAGCTCCAGGCTGGGTCTGCACAGCTGGAGAGTCCCCCAGCAGCTCCATCTGAGAGCTGGCAGGTGTTCCCTTCATAGGAAGTGCTTCCTCTATCAGAGGGCACCTTCTGGAGGAAAGGTTTTTGATGTGAGGAAGGCTGCCAAGGGGACTGTCACAGTACCAGTCATTGGTTTCTCTGGGTCTGAATTGAAGGCACTTGAGACAGTAATTCATGTTCGGACTCAGGTGTTTATCATTTCTTATCAGTAGAACAGTCTCACTGCTGTGAGTTCAGCAGCTTTTCATTAGAAGGCACAAAATGGCTTACTAGCTCTTGTTCTATGGTCTTTTAAGGCTAAACTCTCCAATTAAGAGCTGACACCTAGATTATTTCCCCTTTTAACCCAATAACTGATCCCAAAGAGCCCACAATGAGGACTTTTCTGCCCAATTACAAAATGCCACCCAAACCCAAGAAGAAGAAGGAAGAAGAAGCATGAAGAAGAAACCCAGGATGACACCCTGTGCCCTCCATCTGGCTTCCATCCACAGCATACTAAAAATCCCAAAACCTAAATTTCTCACCAAGTGATGCACCTACACTACTCTCTATAATCTATTTCACACTTTAGTGGATCCCAGTCTATCTTGAAGTCTAGGAAACTTTCTCCATGAATGAGGGTCACAGTCAGTGCTCCCCTGGGGGCCAGAGCACCCCAGAGCAGACAGAGAAATATTCCCTGTGCCCTGGGCGTCCACAGGGGACCTTCAAAACAAGCACAGGGCCCCATGGTACGTGCACAGCAGGGCCCTGACTCCCATGTGGGTTTTTCTCCAGCAGCTGGGGAGAAGTTGTGCAATGCAAGAGCAGCAAGGGGCTTCTCTGCAAGTGAACCATGTTCAGATCGAATTAATTGTGAAGAGAAACTAAGGGAGCATTGTGGATTTTGCCTTGTATTTGGGCACTGTTACTCTGATACAAAAATAACTTTTTGTTTGTTTGCCTGTCTGGTTGTTTATTTATCTCATGCAGTAGTTGGAAGTAGTTAAAATAAAACATAAAAGCCCATGCTTACTCTGGAATAAGAGTGGTTACAGGGAGGAAGAAGTAATTCTGACATAACTACAGAGATTTAACTACAGCAGTGCAGTTGTACCTTGTAGCTAGGAGAGCATTTCTGTGGAGACAAGGTCCAGTCACAGAAACACAATCTTAAAATATTGTTGACCTCATCCATAGAAATAACTCTGAATAGTCTCAGGCCAATGATTCTTTACTTTTAGTAAATAACTAGAGTCAATAAAAGCACAAGGTTTCATATTTGCATGAATGTGTTCTGGCATCAGCATGGCTGATGTTCTGCAAGGAAGGGAACCTCTGAGGTGGATGAAGCAGGGCTGAGGATGGGTTGCTATACTGATGCTGTTGTATCCATGATTTGGGGAATGATGCACAGGATGTTCTTCAGGCCTTTAGCTCTATGAAGCAGAAGAACAGAGGAGGAAAACAGTACAAAACACCTGCCCAGAGAGTTACACCCGAGGCTATGGCTAAGGATGTCGGGCTCTCCATTCTGCTTCTCCCCAAAACCTTTCCTCAAACAACCCCTCCAACAGATCTTAGTCTTACTTTGTCTATGGCTTCCTTGTGAGATTCAAATATTGCAGTTTAGAATAATCTGGCTGGGATCTACCAGCCTCATGTTCCCTACAAGGGGAGGTGCAAGGCAGGTCTTTTTTGCACAGATTAATCTGTGTGTCTGTTCTGCTGCTCATGCTGTGCTGCCAGGGGAGAAGGAGGGTGAGTTGGTGAGTCATAAGAGACCCTCCTCTCCACTGAGTCTTCTTTGGCAGAGGGTCACCTATGCTAGTGGCATCTCAAGAAAATGCCAGATAGGCAACTTGACTCAGCAAGGATCAGCACTGACTGATGACTAAAGGGAACTGATGAGGGAGTGGCATGGTGACTTCCTAAGTGCCACTTCTAAAATGTGAAAAATCTGCACTGCAGATTCCCCCTCTGTCCTTCTAAAGTGTCAGTTTTTTGCTTTGAAGTGTGCAGCAGTGGATATTCTCTTCATGCCTCTGGAAAGGAGCCATGTCATTCCAGAACCACAGAATGGTTGCAGCAGGAAGGGAGCTGGGAAGGTCATCTTGCACAAACACTCTGCTCAGGCAGGGTCACCTGGAAGAGCTTTCCCAGGTATATGTCCAGACATCTTTTAAATATCTCCAAGGATAGAGATTCCACAACCTCACTGGACAGCCTGTTACCATATTCTCCATTTTATGGAGAATATCTGAGCCTACCCTGTCTTCTGACAACAGCTTAGTGCACAGATTGTTTTTACACCAACAGCCACAGTTCCTCTGGTTGCTGTGACCTGGTGGGCAGAAGGATGGCATTCTTCACATGGGCACAAACCAATGGCAGCACCACTACCTGCTGCAGCATTACACTGCTACTCAGTTTTCCTCGAGTGGGCATGCTTTCTAAAGCACGTGTGTGTGGCATTCACATTCTCTGACAAAATCCCTTTGCCCAGGATTTTTCTCCTGGGAAGCTGAGAAGCCTCAGAGAAAAGGAAAGCAATTCTCATCTCATTTGCTTCTCCAGTGTTTTGCTCCTTTGGAATGTGTTTGGAGATTGTTCACCCACAGGTGATTGTTTCATTGGATTCTGCTGTGAGTTGTTTTCACTCTTTGGCCAATCTGGGCCAAGCTGTGTCTGGACTCTGGAGAGAGTCACGAGTTTCATTATTATCTTTTTAGCATTCTGTAAGTATTCTTTCTGTATTCTTTAGTATAGTATAGTATAGTATTCTTTAAAATAATATAGTATTATAAAGTAATAAATTACCCTTCTGAGAACATGGAGTCAGATTCATCATTCCTCCCTGCCACGAGGGTCCCTGCAAATACAATATGTGTGTTTTTCCCAATTACTTTCTATTTTTAGGGAAAATATCTGGCCTATTCTAGGATGGCATTTGTAGACTGATTCTGGAGGTCATCAAATACTTGTAGACCGTATTGTCTGTTGGTAGGACTGCTTTGGTGACTTACTCTGTAGCCAAAACCTCAAAGGATGAAGCATGCAGATTCTAGATTCTCTGGCATCATAATTTAGTGTGTTATGTATGTGAACACCAAGGAATTTACCTTACTTCATAGCTCCTTAAAACTGCATTTTTGGTGTAGAAGAAGACTTGAGATAGCCTATGCAAAGACAATAATCTATAGAGTATGTGAAGTGTATTTATTTTAAAGGTGGTTGCCTTACACAGGGGAGAATCAGCTGAGAAAAAATATTTTGGAGGTTCAGGAGAAAAAGCTAAAAAAGGTAGGACATGAGAGATTGAAAGAACATATTGAAAATCCCAGCTGCTTTCTACATGGTGTGTGCCACACTGAGATCATAAAATTCCTAAGCTGCTAAGGTGAGTGGAGTACCTGGAGCTCCTTCAAAGTCCACAAAGCCCACATAAGGAAATGCTGCAAGTGAACTCTGCAGGGGCTGTGAAACAGCATTACACATGGTGTGTGTTACCTGGATTAACTGTACTCTTGAAGATAAGCCAATCTTACCTTCTCATAGCCCTTCTCATTTCAATAGGAGCATTTATTTGTGGATGCTGAATGTTCAGTCTGTTTTGACAGGTATTGCTTCCACCTTATTGCATAGTTGCCTGCAGGTTACAGGTGCTGTTCTTATAGAATGCAATAGAAAATGAAAGAGAAAAAAGCTCACATGATTCTCTGCTTGTGCACTGAGCTGGCTGGAAGTGAGTACAAACAGCAGCACAGTACCAAGCCCTTCCTTATATTCCTGCCTCATTAGCAAGATTTAGCATCTCAGATTCATGACTGTGGTGCAGTGGCTTCTAAAGTTCAGGTAATGTCTGGCCAGCAAGGACAAGCAGCAGAAAATTCTCATGCATGTTATCTATAAAGACATCTCCTATGGATACAACACATTAGGAGATTGGAATAGGGTTACAGGGACAATATTTGGAGGCTTTTTTGTTTAAACATAATTATCTATTTAAAATATGAGAATGTGTTTTAGGGTATTTCATCAACTTGACTGCAAGAATTGATGAAAAGAGAAGACATAATTAGAGAAGTTTTGCCAGATGCTTGTGAATTCTAAATTTTGAAAGTACATGTATGATTGCCTGACAGAAATATCTTCAGGAGCCCAGTAGTTTTACTTAGCTTGGCACAGGCTTGAAAACTTGCAGTGGTGGAAATAAAATTGAGATATGATTGCTTTTTAACAGCGTGTATATTTGCAAATTATTAGTATAAATAAAAAACACCCTTGGGTAGTTCTTAAATTTGGCAGATGAATCAAAACTTTACAGGCATCATTTACAGAGATGAAAGCATGTGGTCCAGGATAAAGAAAAGAGTGTGTCATGATATTAAATGCTGAAACTTACACAGTGGCTTAGAAACATGCTTCGCTAGGTTAAGGGGCAGGTTTGAGCCTCTTTCTGTAGGCTAACATATATAAAGCCCTTCAAAAGAAAGAGTCGATGGGTAGAAATGGAAGCTCCTAATTTATGTCAATACACATTTTATAAAATGTGAAGAGTTTAGGTGAAGTATGCTGCTTTTCAGGCAGCATATAGGACTGTAACAGCTTTTAAATAGAGTGCAAGTTCTTTTTTTTTTTTCTTGGAAAAAGAAATTGATGTGCAATTGAAAACTCCTTTCAGATGCCTGCTTGGCTGGCAGGGTGTCAAATTGTTTGGCTTGACTGTCTCTCACTCCCTTCACATTGTTTACAGACAACATCCTCAGCTCCAACTGACTGTATTTAAACACCAGCTAATTATGGGCCAGAGGATTTGGAAAAGGGAAACCAAGGGAAAAGGGAAATTTGGGAAAAAAAAACCATACTAAAGAGTCTCCATGTCTTAAGTCAAGAATATACCTTGCTGCAGAAAAATCACAAAGTGCTGTCCTAAGCAAAGAGTGTGAGATGAGAGAGAGAGAAAGGAGGCAGAAAGAAACCAAAAATGTTTTCAGACAAGTGCTTTCTGGCATCTGATTGTAGCTGGGAAAGTGGGTGACTCCCAGCTTTGCCTCAGGTGGTGTGCTCTGCTTTGAAAGGTCTTCTAGCCAGAGCACATTTGCCAAGCTCAGGGAGGAGGGGGCACTTCCCACAAGGCACTTTCTGGCCAGAGTACATCAAAGCTGCACTGCCAACACGGATCTTAGCTGGACTCAAAACTTTGGCATCCCTGGGAGAGTTTCTTGGTTTAGCTATCAGAGTGGTTTAAACCAAATGTTGCTGGAGTGTGTGCCTGTGCTAGCCCAGATTTGCCTGCAGACTGTCCTGGAACTCGTGTACCAAATCACTCAGGGCCGTGAGTCCTGCAGTGCCTTGCCATGGTGTCCTGGGGGGACAGGCAAGTTCTCCTGCAGCTGGATCAGCTGTCTGGAAAGGACTCCTAAAGCCTCCCAGCCCAACACTCTGTGAGACAGGACACAGTGAAATCCAAAGTGTGTCTGTATGGATTTGGAGGGGAGGGGCTCACATCCATGCTGGAGAGTGTGATGGAACATGGAAGCTCATGGGAGGTTATTGGCCACTTACAGATTCAGAGTTACTGGGTCAAATTTAGGGGTTGGACAAGACAGTCTCCAGAGGTCCCTTTCAGCTGTAACCATTCTGTGATTCTGTGAAAATTGACAATGAAGCCACCAGAGAGGAGGCTAACCCAGGTGGAGGCTTGGTTTTGGTGTTGGCCAAAGAGTTCTTGATATTGCTGATTTTTTAAAAATATATAATGCTTTCTCTTATTTATAGCCACCTCTTTGTTTTGGTTATATACCCTTTCTTGTCAAATGTAGTTGAAATTAATAATGTGATACAGAAGGTAACTGAGAGTCTGTCAGGCTTTTATCCTCTGTTATCTGTGTGATGTGCTGTTATCTGTTATCTGTGTGATGCATATGCAAAGGTGATTAGTGACCAAGTGACATGGATTTTAATGCCTTATCCAATACATTCACTGAGCTTTGCACAGATTCATATGAGATTCTCTTTTTTTTTTTTTGAGGAAAAAAGAAAGAACTCAACAAATTAAAAATTTGAAGTAGTTCATCTGCCTAAAAAAATTACATGGAGGGAAAATAGAAGAGCTGGATAGTGTTCTGACTAAGGGAATTTTCTCTGGGAGCCTTATCTGCCTGTTGTGCTTATCTGTTCTCAGGAATTACAATGTGGTTAGTTTACAGTCTATTATGCAAAGTTGCACGCAATGTGTTAATGATATTGGTAATTTAGTAACTATGTTCTGCACTAATTAGTAAAGCTGAATATCATGTTGCTCATCCTGAATCACTTTCAATGCTGCTGCATACTTTTTCAGTGTTTTAGCTCTTCTCATTAAAGCATGTAGGTACAAGTCAGCATCTCTTGTGAACCTTGGAAAGAAACTCAAAGCCCCCAGCATTTAATTGTGCCTGTCATACGAAGCAAGAAAATAATCTGGTGGATTGATAAAGAGATTATTGTGGCAGGACATCTTCTGTGGGTTAGGGAATAGAACTGACTAGAATCCTTTTCCATCACCTGTCTTAAATGTAGGGTAAAGGACAATGCTCTGTATTGGGAATGTAGCTGAGAGAGGTTTTGGCACAGTGAATCCAATTATACCCTCACATTTAAATGTTTTGGTTAGAGGTAGGTAAAATTGAAAGTTACACGCTGTAAAATCCCTGTCATGTTTATTCCCAGTGTTATAATTTGGAACAATTTTTAAAAAATTAAGCATACTTGCCTTCTGTGAAGTCATTGAACAGGAAAGGTTTAGTACCACAGTAAGAAAAAGCAGATATTTGGAAATGGTCTTACCCAAATATTAGATATGCAAATGTGTGTCAAATATGTATTGTGCTGAGTTCTCTTAAGACCACTGTGAAATGCAGATGGGCTAGCACCTAAACATCTTTTGAGAGATGGATAGATGCTTCACTGAAAGACCTGAGAAGAGACCTGTTGCTTGTTCCTACAGCTTGAGTATTAATCCAGACTCCCCAGACTTTTACAAAGTACACAGGACAATCTGATGCAAGGATTGAACAGCCCTCTGGGAGGAACTCCAGAAGCTGAGAGAAGGCTTGAATTGATTAACAAACCCAACACAGAGACTTTGAAATACTTAAAATATGTAATGCTAGATCTTCATGTGGTACATTCTGTACTCCAGTACACCAGCAGGGCCTTTGGGACCTCAGTGTGTGGTGATGTACACGGGAAACCCACATCAGCTTGGTTGGTTCTGAGCTAGTTATCAGCACTCAGATAGAGATTTGGAGGAGATATTCACTAATTCTCCAACAGTTTTGCCTTCAGAGTTCAGGAGCACTTAAAAAAATTAGATGTAACATTCAAATTTAGTGGAGAGTAATAGAGAAAAAAAAATATATATCTGTGGAACAGCTAAGAGCCCCATCAGGAAAAGGAAATAATGAGCAGAGTAGGGCCACAGGGTAGCTGTGTCACTGAGCCCTGAGCAAGGCTGCTCAGTGGGAGCTTCACTGAGGGAAGGCTGGGGCAGTTCCTACTGAAATCTGTGGCAGTTTTTCAGACAGGTCAGTAATTCCTTTCCCCCAGTACTGGTATACCTCAGTCACATTTCACACTTGCTGAAGAGAAAAGCAAGCAGCTTTGTTGGAGCTGACGCTGTTTTCACAGCAATATTCTCATTGAGCTTTCATGGTACAAAAAATAGGAGTGGGACTGTACTCAGCAGGCTCAACCACTGCCCTGAAAATAACAGGATTTAGCTGTTGCCTGGGGCATGAGGGCTTGGGTTAATTCACCAGCTGAAATGCTTGGCATCCTCATCTGAAAAGCTCTCAGCCCACCCTCCAGTGGTGCCCAATTGGTACTGGTACCCTCAGAGGGCTGGCTGAGATGCAGTTTACCCTTCCTCCTGCTTCCTGTGACCCAGGGATGGCCAAGGCATCCTCCATGCACATCTTGGTCCTACAATGTCTATTCCATGACTGGAACAGTGCTGAGAGGATCTATGTTTTGTAGAAACCTTTGGCATCTCTTTGTCCTCCTGCACTGGCTGCTACTCATTCAGTCCTGCAGAGCACTTTAAATCTGTGATGGATATTTCTCCCTCTTTCACTTGACAAATACTTCTACACTACTGCAGAACAGGGCTGTCTTGTATTTGCTAATGGGGTTCTTCAAAGTGGGTAAGCATCATGCTTTTACCCATTTTCTAAGTGAGTGAATAAACCCAGATTCTGGCAGATTCTAAATATCCAGAAGTGATTTTTCCTTATGACAGTTGTTCCTGAATTTTGGGCTTCTTCTTCTGGTCTTTTTTCCCCCTGATTTTTTGTTTGTTTTGTTATTTTGGGTTGGGGTTTTTTTGTCATTCTGTTTTTCTTTTCTTTCTTTCTTTCTTTCTTTCTTTCTTTCTTTCTTTCTTTCTTTCTTTCTTTCTTTCTTTCTTTCTTTCT
>VYZP01028620.1:0-39161 GCA_013400635.1 Hypocryptadius cinnamomeus | reverse complement strand
CTTTTTCTTTTTCTTTTTCTTTTTCTTTTTTTCTTTTTCTTTCTTTCCCCCCTCTTCATACAAATACATCTGTTCCTGTAAAAGTGTCATCAGATCCAGGGTGGGGTAAAGCAAGAGGAAGAGCTCCACCCAAGCTTAGTGGTTAGGACACTCATCTGAGATGTGGGAGATCCAGATTCAAGTCAGTGTTTTCCTGGTTCAAAGTAGGGACTTGAACCTGCTGACTATGGAGTTGAGGATTCAGGGCTTGGTCTCCCAGCACATTTAAGAGGTTTTACTTTTATTCTGTGTTTTGTTGAAGACAAATTTCAAACACTGAAATTATTTTGCTGGAAATGGAGTATCCCTTTTCAGGCCAGCCCTAATTCCCTACATGGCAAAATCAACCAGGGCTCTGAGAATCAGGCTTTGCCATGGCTTTGGACATGGACATTTGGAGCAGAGCCACAGCTGAGTGTCCTTTGGGCCTGTGGATGGGTGTGCAGCAGTTAGCTGTAGGTCTGCTCCACATGGGCATCCACCAAACGCCAAACCCTCAAGGAGCACAGGTTGCCACCAGAGCACTTCACATGTGCATAAATGCAGAAGAACTAGGGCAGTTTTTCTACACTGCAAATAACAAGATACTATTTCTTGTGTGTTCCTGCTTGTCATCTTTCACTGCATTCACAGAATCACAGAATCAGAGAGTCACTGGGTTGGAAGAGACCCTAAAGATCATCGAGTCCAGCCCAGCCCCAGCACCTCAACTGAACCCTGGCACCCAGTGCCACATCCAGGCTCTGTTAAACACACCCAGGGATGGTGACTGCACCACCTCCCCAGGCAGCCATTCCAACCATTGCACTGGTTCCATTCATAGGGATTTAGACTATCTGCAGCATGCTGAGACACACTTAAAAAAGCTACACATTTCAGTAGCTTTGCTGGAAGCTTTCAGTCCAGCCAAGAAATCAAGGAAGGAGCTGATTGAGAGCTTAGCTGAACATGGAAAGTAAAAGTGAGCTCACTCAATAAATACTACCACTTCTATGAAAATCTGATTTAGTGTTTAATGTCTGACAATATGGCTTGTTCTTTAAAAAAATAATTGGGGTTCATTCTGATGTATCCCCACATTTTGGTATATTCAGCTGACCTATCATCATTTCAGACAAGCTTTCTCACAACAAGTGACTACTGATTTTTTCTCAATGAAGGAAAATTCTGCTTTGCCTTTACTGAAAAACAAACTTGCATGAGTGTGTGATTACACCTGAAGTATTTTCTAAGGAAAAACTTTCTGGTTTGGAACTAAGTTAGATTTTGCTGAACTAACACTCCACAGTTTAATGCACGTATTTTTGCTACTTGGCTAGTATTTAGTAAGAGAAACTGTTTTGGTTTCTGAAAAACTATAAGGGATTCCAGGTAAAGAGAAATTATAATGTGATGAGAGACACTGAGAAAGAACATTTATGTTTATAAAGCTGAGCTATAGAAATGGAGTCACTACTTACGTAATAGATCAGACTCAGCTGGGGAATGGTAATTTGTGCCTATTTATCTGGAAGATCTATCACTTTTAATGAAGGATAATAGCACTCACAACAGCCACATACATGCCTGGAAAAAGCCCATGTGTGTAGGTGCAAAAATTTGCCTTGCCTCAGGCACATACACTTGAAAAATTGAATGCTGTGGTTATAGGCTGGTTTTGGCAGAATCCAGAAGAAAAAAAACCCACACCACACAATTCTAGTATCTTGTCAATTGTAACACTGTGACTCTTTAACCCTTTGATTTGTTTTTTCCTAAATCTTTATTGTGCACACCACAGTAATTTTGGAGTTACATGTTGGAATTACCATGAATTTGAACAATTAAAACCATCTCCTGGTACAAATTTGGTTTTGTGCTGTTAAAATTGAGACTAAGCTTGTGCCAGAAACTGTTCATCATTTACACTATTGGAGGTAGCACCTGAAACTGCATTGTGCTGGGGTTGGGCAGAGGCTGTGCAAAATGTTTGTGTAGGATGTGAGTGTGGCTGGAGAGCTTTGCTGTCCTTCTTGCTGACAGAGCTGGCACTGAGCCTCATGGTGGCTGCAGCTGACAGCCTGAGAAAAGAAAAGGAGAGACAAACACGTGTCAGCAGCAACCAACCTGGGGAGCCTCTGGTGAGAGACACCTCACCCTGGTTCTGATGCCTCAGGTTTAGCTTTTATATTTTTCAGATTCTGTGCTGCTTTAGTGTGTGGGTCTGGGCTTCACATTAGGGGATGGTGAGCTCTCTGCACAGAGCAGGGACACAAAACAATTCCTTCTCTAGTTGGGCACCAAGGACAAATGATCCAAATCTCAGCCCAAGAGCATAAACAACGTGGGCTGAAGAGAGAAAAACAAGAAGGATGGGACTGCATGGGCTAAAGCTGGAATTGGACAATGAACTCCAATATGCAAATGTAGCAGAGCTGATCACAGTGAGACCCCGTGACTGGTCATGCATTTTGTGACCATTTTGGGTTGTGCTGCCCAAGGTGGATCTATTGAGGCTTCTTAATAAATCCCTACTTTATTCTTTAGCTCTGTGTAGTCTCTGTTCTAGGTCAGCCTGCACAAGGCATCAGTTCCACAGCAGTGTATGATCATTGCAGCTCTGGGCACGTGTGAGGCTGTTCAGCCCCTCCATCAGCAGCAGAGTGCACAGGAGTGCACCTCCCTGATGAGAGGCTGAGAGATTAATAGAGAGACAAGACTTATGGGGAGCAGGATGTCATGGCTTTCCTGCAAAATGTCCTGCACACTGATTGTTGAAACCTCCACCAGCAAGGTTTTACAAAGCTAGGTAACTTTCTTCATCACAGGTTTTGTGGAAAGGAGACAGGGAGAGCTGACTGCTCTGCACATGTAACCTCTCTAGCCTTGCTCTTCCAAAGACACTTTCTGTTTCTTTACTGGCCTCAATGGCAGTCAAGTCACTGCAGATCTCCTTGTAGGTCTGGGGTCCTCATTGATCCTGATGAGCAGCTACCCACAATAACTGTTTTTACTGACTGTGGGTTTTTAGCAAGATGGTGATCCATCACTAGGGATCACACTCTGAGTTGCTGCCAGTTTTGCTGCTGATTTTAACTGAAATATCTCTCATCTCAGTTTTTTACATGGACTATCTGCTACTGATTAATTCACAATTCAGACTAGAGAGGCCTCTCCTGTGCTGTACAAGGTGCTGTGAGTGTCCCTCCTGCAGCAGCCCTGTCTCACTCCCTGCAGTGACCCAGTAGCCCCACGTGCAGGACACAGCATGTGGCCCTGCAAATCAGTGACTGCTGCCCCTGACCTCCAAGGTGACAGCAGTAAGTGTGGCCATGGCACTGTGCTGGGCTGCTGGTGGCACCCCAGAGGGTGGGCACTTGTAAGATTCTGTCCTGTCCCTCTTCAGTCTCCACACACCACACAAGTCCTGCTGCTGTGGGCCAAAAGGGGTTCAGGTGCTTAAGGTTTGTTTGCCTTGTGTGTGCCAGTTGTCTTTCACAGAGATTTCCTCTGGCTGTAGCTACATTGATGCACTAAAACCTCCACAAAAACCTTTTCTTTCACAAAAGCTTTTTCTTTTTGCACTGCTATCTTCTATAGCTACCTGAAAAGCAAGTGGGTTTTGTGCCTCCTAAACCCAAAAAGCTTCTAAAACACCAGAACAAGACTGGGTGTTTTAGCAGCAGGAATTGAGGAGGAGGCTCTTGTGAGCACATCTGTGGCAGGAGGCCAATGTCCCCAGCTGGGCTATTTCACATCTGATACCTGCAGTGAGGGTTTCCTGTCACCAAATCTTCATCCATGCACAGAGGAGAGACACAGGTACTTGATGGGAGAAGCAGCCTAGCCAGGACATTTGAGACACGTTCAAGCAGTTTCCAGACTTCCAGATTAACTTTCTTGCTTTCAGTTGAACATACCTTGCTTTTCAACCTTTTTGGTTTTGTCCCAGTTCCTGTACTTTTCTGTGCAAACACCAAATAGAGAAATCATACTTGCTCTTAATGTACCCTTTTCAGGACAAAAACTCCAGCCATTTTATGAGGATTGCTTCTTATTGCTTCCATTAGAGGCATTTCTGAAAACATCTGCATTTTGCCATTTAGTAAGAACAACTCATCTGATAATCAGTCCAAAATATTGCCTCTGACAGTGAGAGGTGAAGGATTGCTGTATTCTTGGTTTTCTCTTTTTTTTTTTTTTTTTTTTTTAAATCTCTATTTAGGACAGCTAATAATTTTTGCAGAGCAATGTGTGAAGAAAACACATTTGTTAGTATGTGGTTTTAGAGGGAAGAATTTCTTTTCTGTATGCTGCTTCCACAAGCCAGAGCAGTAGAAAGCTTTTCTACTCAAAAGCCTCTGTAAGTACATTGAATTTAAGGTGTTGGTTTTGTAAGATGGTTAATTATTTTTATTTGAAAATACATAAACAGTTTTGCAGAGTTATTTAAAATCCATTTGGTTTCATTATAATAGATATTTAGTTGCTTGCCATTTACAGTGTATTTCTCAAAAGAATTTTCTGCTTTCTGTCATTGCTAGCTGCCTTTATTTCTGTCCAAATATGAAACATTTAAAAATTACATTAAAATGGTTTGAAATTAGACTATATGAGATAGTTTGGAAAATATGTTAGACTTAGTCTAATGAGTCAGGCCTACTTTCTAGATGCATTTGATATATTTTAATATTTTATCTGGGTGTTAATGACTCAATGAAGTAAATAAAAGGAGAATGAAAAAAAAAAAGCTCTGGTGAAGTTGGAAAAAATAAGAACAGTGTAAGTATAGGAATGAATAGGAGCTGATTCTGTGTTATTTTTTCCCCTAAATTCCTTTTTATTTTGCAAAGATTTTTCTAGACAAAGCTTTACCTAGGTAACATTCCCCTTTCAAGTTAAAGAAACATAAATTTATTCAATAAGCCTTCAACTCAGAGTGGAGATTTCCATTCCTTAACACACACCAAGGAGCTGTGCTCATGCATTCAGGACTGTTTACAAAAATGGACTAATAAGAGAAAATAGCTTTATCATTGTGGTTTTCCTTGTGGTCAGCATCAGCACAGGAGAAGGAAGGGTATGGAGGAAGGGCAGTCACATTTCAACAAAGACAGCAGAGTAAATCCTGCTGTTGGGTGGGTGTAAGGCCAGAGCTAACTGCCCGCTTTAGATGAGTGGATGCAGAATCACTCTGCTGCATCCAGAAAAGAGGATCTGGTGCCATATCAATAGAATTATTCCAGGGAAGTAGGAAAAAAATCTAATGTAGTGTTTCTGTACAGCTTGCATGTTTAATTTGCTCTTGCAAGGGATAATCTTGGGAGTAAATTTTCCCACACAAGTCTCTTTAAGCCCACTGCAGTAAGATTTACACCTCTGTAGTTGATCCAAGGTTTGTGTTCCAGCTGCCAGGCCCTGAGCAACCTCCTCATTATTTTCCACCATGGATTTATGCACCAGTTTGCCATTACTTAAGCTAAGTACCAGAGGCATATTCCTCTGCTAACCTAAGTCACAATAAATATATGGATAGCAATGACCTAGCATCACACAACTGTTTCTCTGGTCGCTCCTCACAGAATCCGTGGGTAAAAAAATGAGGAACTGAATATAAGAGTTGGGAATGAGACAATTCTGTGGCCCTTGACAGATGAACTGTACAGGTCCCATGTATTTCCAGCACCACAGAAACTCTGTCTGAAACACAGCCCTGCACATAGCTGGAGTCACCCCTACCAGCCAGAAGGTCTGGTGGTTCCAGTGATGCTTGCATGACAGGCACTGGGGGAACTGAGGCCCTTTGCAGGCTCCTGTTTGGATGAGTTTGTGCATGAGTGATGGGCTTGTACCATCAGTGCAGGAGTATTGATACATGTGAAATGCCTGCTGTTGCAAAACATTAAATTGCATTAAATTGCATTATACTAGATCTTTTGGATGAATAATTTGCAATATGCTTTTGCCCAAAGGGCCCTGTCTTGAGGTCTTTTACCTAGCTTAGATTCCCAGTGACACTGAAATGAGAGTTGAGGCAACTGTGTTTGGAAACTTTACAAAGAAAACACATGTATCCACTTTGCTCAACATGGGTGTCTGGAGAAATGTTAAAAGGTGTCCAAGATGCAAATGTTTGTTTATGACACATTGGAGAGAATTTCACAATGGCACATAAGAGCAACCTAATTTTCCATTTGAACCCTTGTACATCAGATATGAGCCCCATGGATACGCACTCAGCACCTGTCCTCATTCCCACTGCCTGGGGTTTGGTGGGGTTAGCGTGACAGCAGAGTTTCTTAGCCTGCAGCATCACGACTGCCTTGAGCTAACCCAGGTGTGTTCCTCCTGCCAAAGGTGCCCAGCTGGCTCTGCTGCCCCAGCTGTGCTCAGCACCTGTGAGTGTGTGGAGAGCTCAGGGCAGCTGACACCTTGGGTTGGTTGTTATGGGAGTGGGTTCCCAGATCAGTCTGTGCAGTCACACAGGGATTAGGACTTGCACAAGGTAAGGGGTAACATGATCAGACCTACCTGCAGCAGCAACCCTCACTTAGTGCACCTCGAAGCTCTGTGGTGTTTTTTTGGTTTTTTTTTCTCTTAATCACAGAATTTTCTGAGTTGAAAGCGACATACAAGGATCGAGTCCAGCTCTTGAGGGAATGAACCACACAGGGATGCAACCCACAAATCTTGGCATTGTTAACACCGTGCTCTAACCAGCAGAACTAATCTCAGGGTCAATGTTGGCTCAGGCTGAGTGCAGGTAACCCTTCAGTACAAAGTGTGAAACTAGATCCTGGCACAGTGAATGTGTGCAGGCTTCCCAAGGCATCACGAGGTGGATTTCACACTAATGAAAGATCTTCACCAGTGTCACTTACTGCAAAGTGTCCAAAGATGGCTTTCTCACTCCACCCTCTTTCCCCTGCTACAGCCCAGGATAATAACCAAAGGCTGGGAAGCAGCTGTCTGCAAACTTCATAGAAATTCTCCTAATTCTTTGGCATATTGTAGGAGAACTTCTTGGTTTCTGTCAGTTCTTTTTTAGAATGTGAATCACATTGCAAAACTATGATACAGCACTAAGTGTGCATTGCAGAGTTTCCGGGATCATGTCTAGCTGCAAACTTTCACTTCAGGCCAATGCACTGCACACTAATGGGGGAGCTTCCTAAACTCAATGTTCTGGAAGCATGGAGGTATTTTGAAATAAACCCTAAGCGGATAAAAATAATCATCTAGTGTTTTACTCGCAGTTAACCTTTTGATGAGAAAAAGTATAGAGTCTGGCAGTAAAACTGAAAGTCCAGGTGGTCTCAGTGGTGCTGTTCATGGAATAGCCCCTCTTCTGTGCCAATGAATCAGAATCTGCAGCTGGTTAAATAATCTCTAAATTCAACATCAATGAACAGGGAATATGCAGAGTGCAGCCATAATTACCACACAGTCATAGACAGGGTAAGTGGACATTTTTTGGTAGTGCACTTCATAATTATTGAACCTTAGCTAAAGTCCTAAAGTTGTGGATGCAGCTGAGACAGGAGTTGATATATTCTCTAGGTCACCTCACCTTTTCAGCATTTTTAGCTTTAGTCTGAGAAACAGTCTCTTTCCCTGTGCCTTCCCCTCTTTCTGGCTCAGTCACCCTGTAATGATTCAGTGCAAATTGGAACAGTGGCTCCCAAAAAAGCTGAGAAAGCCCTTCCTCCAGTATCAGTGGGGTAGTAGGTATGTCCCTCAATTACAGAAGGGAATTCAGCTTGTTTCCCTTCCACACTGTCCTTCTGGGTGAATTTTTGCCTCTGAGCTGTTGTTGAAGGGGGGGCTGAAGCCCATGGTCTCATCAGAAGATGACCATGTTCTGTGAGGAGACCCCTCTGCAGGAAGCACCGAGGCTCCTTATCTGCTTGAACAGTGTAAGGAAGATGGAGGCAGCTCCTACGAGTCTGCTGCACAGATCTAGGGCTTACCTGTGCCCAGATCAGGCACACTAGCAGGGGGAATTCCGACCAAAAGCAGCTGAGACTTTGAGAATTAGGGTCTTTTTTTATCCCCAGGCAGTGAGTTCTGTCAAACATATTGTTAGAGTAAGTTTTGTTGAATCAAACAGAGACTTTCCTGATCATATTAAAATTAACACAATAAAAACATTAAATTCAGTCCTGATGTGACTCCTAATTTAATAGATTCACCAGGAACTTACTGTGCTATTATATATCTCAGCTAGTGGCAAAAACTGTGTGGACATCTGAGAAATTGATACAAACAGTGAAATTTGAGTTCTAGATCTCATGGTAGGCAGAAGGCTAAGCTCTCTTCTTTTTAACCTGATTGATATTTGCTAATGACAGTTTAGACACTTGGTGGTCGTGAAAATTCATTTGTGTTTTTAAAGCTCTTATGCAAGATGTAAAAGATTCTCTTCTCAGGACATTGTGCTGTGTTGCTGACTTGAGCAGGAGCAGATTGAACAGATTTGAAGGAGCAGCTCCTGAACTGGCACGTTGAGTGCAGGTGGATGTTGGATCCTGGTGTTCCTTTACATTACCAATGCTTACCTTCAGTGACACCCAGTAAACTGGGAGCTGGGGTGGGAACCCCTAAGAATGGATTTTCTTAGGAGCAGTTTGGTTCTTTTGGATTTCAGTGTAGCCTGAAAATGTCAGAAGCTGAGCTGATCCTGGGACAACTCGAGGGTTTGGGGTTTTTTGATAAACTGGTAGTGGGAGGTAAAGATGAAAAAATAATTACAAGGCACATGGTGAGAAATCAGTTCTGTAAAGGTGGCTGAGTCCTGTTTTCTTCATCAGTTTGCTGCCCTTGCTATTTGTGTAATTCATTGCAAAATCTTTCTGACAAGTCTTTTGTTTGGTTGAGAGGACAGACTTATGAAAGTGCTTTGTTGAGCTCCTAATTCCCCTAGCTGTCCTGGTGTTGACACCTAATGTACCAGAGCAGCATGACAGTTAAGATCAGCATTCACCAGCAGATCATATCAGTAAAGATTTTATTTCCTATGCTAATCAAATGTGGTATCACTGATATCTGATGACAATTTCTGTCTTTTTAACAATTTTCCCTCTGTGGAAAGCCTTGAATACTCAGCTATAGTTGCATTCCTGGAATCATTTATTCACTGCACAGAGATGCAATAAGATGCTGGCTCCAGTTAAGCCAAGACTGAGTTGTGCCTCAAGGACTCAGCCAGCCAGCTGCTGAATCTTCATCAAACTGACACAGACAGCCCTCATCCCTGACAGGGAGATTGAATACCCCTCACAGGAGCATGATCTTCATTCAGCCCTTTAAGCACCACCGTGTAAAGTGGAGCACACACTGACGTGCTGGCCGGGCACCGAGGGAGAGACGCCTGCAGCCCATCACCTCTGCCCCCAGCAGCTGGGCACAGACACTGTGCTGCAGGTTCCAGGGAGCATGGGGATGTGTTTGGACAGCTGCAGAACATGAACAAGGGGAAGAAAAAGGGCTGTCTCTGGGCAATCATGTCCTGATTTATAAGAGAACTATATTTATGTTAGTCGTAACCACATTATTCAATATAATTGGGGTCAAGAATTGAATGAGTCTAAAAGAATGCAAAAAATAGTTTCAAAATTCCTATTGTAAATAAAGACCTGGTTTAGAGGTTTTGTGAGAACTCCAGAAGCTGAAAGGGTAGTAAACCCCCAGTGTTTTCCAAAAGACAATGTCAGAAAAACCACATGAAAATTCCTCTCAGTGAAGACTGACTGCTTTAGGGGTTTTTTTGGTTTTTTTTTTGGTTGGGTTTTTTTTTTTTTTTTTCTGGTGCTTGTTGGTCTCTCATGCTGCCCTCACTGCCAATTTATTTTCACACTATTTCTGTGCAAGCTGACTGGTTCATCACTGGTAATTCTAATAGCAGTCAAGAGCAGGGACTTGCTGTGTGTAGCTGCCAGGAGGCAGTTTCCATCCCCTCAGCATGCACCAAGGTATCAGCAGCTGTCAGTCAAACACAGCCATGGCAGCTCCCTCCAGACTTGTGTTGTGTTAGATTTCCAACTGGGAAATGTATGTATTTTCCTCTGGCTGCATTTTGGATGGCTGGCCACTGGGCTGAGGCCAATTTACATTTTTGTGCTACCCTAGAGCAACATTTGTTTGAAGAGTTCCTAGTATTTCCTAATTTTTTCTTGCTTCTTTGCTTATGCTCTGCCTGGTAGGATGATACAAGCCCATAGTGGAAGCTGTGCCTTGGCACACCTTTTAAAACATGAATTTTACCAGGTTTAGCTCTGTCTAAAGGGATGCTGCTTCCATCAATGAGAACTCTTTTAAAACATGACTTTTACCAGGTTTAGCTCTGTCTAAAGGGATGCTGCTTCCATCAATGAGAACTCTTCTGACTATTGCTTCTCTTCATAGTTTTCAAGTAAATGTGAAGCTTCTCCCCTTTCCCAAAGCTTCTCTTTCTACCTACTCCTGCCTTCTTCTTCCATGATACTCTGGAGAAATGCTGACAAAGCGTTCTCTGCAATCAACTTTTCAAGGCTGTGTTGCCATAACTAAAGAAATTTTCTTCATTTTGACCAAAAAACCCCACCAGAATGTGACTTGTAAGCTATAGTAATGCAGCTAACATTTTACAGTTAACCTTTGCTCTTCAGTTAAAGCTGTTATCTCAGGCCTAAGCCAAGGGTCATAGATAAAACCTCCCTGGTTTTTTCCACCTCTTAAGCTGAGTTGCATCAGTGAACCATTAACTTAGTAGATTATTTACTGTTACCTTTATGGAAGAAATGCACACTGTACTTTTTCTGCACTGTGTGGGTTTGATTTACGTATGGCCCCAGTTCTATAGGTTCCTCACTGAGGCAGGGCCTTCCACTGTAGAAAAGTAAACAGGCAACCAAAATTTGCCTGAACAGTAGTCAGAACAGAGAAACTCACACACTTTCATCCTCATATCTTTTCCATTTAACATGCACCACTGATGGTCCTGATTTGCACTGGCAAAAAAAACTAATTACAGCAACTTTAGACTCAGATAAGTCAAAGTTAGCCTCAAGTCAAACTGCAAAGGATCTGAGCTGTGCCTGGATCCTACAGGGAGCTGCAGCCAATTAATTATAGCTCCCTGATCTGAGGCCAGGTTACAAGCTGGCCCCAGCCCTGATCAGAGCAATATTAGAGAAGAGATTACCATGCCTTGGGGGCTGCTCTAGCCATGACCAGGTGCCAGTGGCCACTGTGGCCTGTCAAAACGTGGCTGGTGTTGGGCCACCCCTCTGTGCCCTTGCTGTGGCCTTGCAGGAACCTTGCACCAGCTCTGTGGCAGGGTAAAATATCCAGGCTGAAAATGAGTGAGTTCTTCCAAGGGGACAGTGAAAGTGAAATAAATGAAAGTCTCCAAAAATCTCCATGGAAGTGGAGAGGCCACGGGCTGACTAAATCATCCTCCCATTGGGCAGCTCAGCAGGAAGAGATAACACAACAGGAGACATCTGCCAGCAGTAACCACCTTTTCTGCTCCTTCACTGGCAAACAGAGCCTTCCTGGCATGAGGATTTTCCACTTCCTCCCAGTTTCACCAGCCTATCTTTGAGTGTCAGATTTTACAGCGATTTTTGGGGGTGGACTTCCCTACTTTTTCTCCTGCACATTCTTCTTTGCTGTTGCCAAATGTCATCTCCCCTCCCAAAATGTTGGAGCTCCCCAAAGGAAAGGGAGTGGAGTGTGAGGAAACAAAGGGATTTGTCTGATTCAAAGTTTCATTTGGTCTTTCAATCAATTGAGAAATAAATGTGATGTCCCCCTCCACTCCCTATTGACTGGGCCTGTGCATGTAGGTCAGGCATCTGGAACTGGATTTTCCAATGGTTGGGAAAGAGCTTAATCCTTAAGAGGAGATTTGCAAGGAGGTGTGGAATGAAAGGGATAGGTTCCCAAAGCCCTTACAATGGGAGCCAGGGAGAGGTGATTCACTCAGCTCTGCCAGCTGCCTTTTACAGATGTCCTTTAGAGGAGGCCAGAGCTCCTGAGAAGTGTGGCACAAGCCAATTTTGGCTGCTCTTTATGATGTTTACACTGACTGCAACTCATTTCTTGACAAAGCAGGGCTTACTACTGCTTGCTTTCTGTCCTGTGGGGAGGGATAATTTTAATCTCTTGTGACAAACAGGTTTAGTTCTGCACAGCATTGCTGCTTTGCTAATGGGGGTAGATGGGTCTGACAGTGGTGTGAGGGGAGCAGAGCAGGAGCTTGACCCACCTGCTCTGTAGCACATGGTTTGATGATGCTGCAGAGGCTCTGCATGCTCTGAGCAACCTCCAAAGGGCTTTGGACTGATTCCAGAAGAAAATTCCCTGTAGTAGCAGACAAGGCTGGGGACAACACTGCTGGCTGCTATCTTGACAAATCTAAAGTGCCCAAAATGGCTCAGTTTCTGGGGGCAAAGGGGAAAAGGAGGAGAAACAGATATTTCCCACACACTATTTCCTCACACACACAGCTGCCTCAAGCACATTGCTGCTGTGCATTGTGCAGCACTGTTCAGCTTGAGCCTAGGTTACCCAGCTGTGTCAGGGAGAGACACTGATCTGTCTTTAGGCACCAGATTAAGCCACAGAGCCAGAGGCTGGTGGCAAACTAAATCTGGTCTGCTTTCCTTCCAAAGCCCAAGAATACACCACCCTCCTGGATACAAGCCCAAGATTTCACATCTCTCAGTTGTGATGTCTTCTTGCCCTCTGGTCTGCTGCTGCTCAGAGCGCTCAGCAGCTGAGGAGTTCATGCCCTTGTTCCCTCCACTGAGGGCTCAGGGCACACAGTGCCCACCATGCAGAGCCCACCTCCCTCATCCTGCACATCCAGCACACAGGCAAGCACAGGATACCCCTTTCCATGTCCTGCAACTCGTGTCAGCATCTCCAGGTCCCCTGCCAGCAGTCCCCCATCACCCCCACATTCTCTGCCAGACCCCATGTCCCACTTTTGGCACTGTCCAAATGCAGTGCAGCCCTCGAGGCTCTTTCCAGAGTTTAGGAAAGTTGACTGAAGGGTTATAATCTGAGGCTAATTCAGAGTACTGTGTAAGTCTCCTTTCCCCACCTGCTCCAAAGGAGGTGTTGCATCTGCACCTGGCTGTATGGGACAAGATCTTGTGCTCCCAAAACAGAGACCCCCTTTGCCCACCCTGAGCTGTGCACAGAGGTGTTGTAGTAGGGGAGTCAGAGGAAGCAGGCTGAGAAGGGAAACGAGCCTCCTTGAGTGCATGACATTCAAGTCAAACTCAAAAGTCCTACTTGCTGCATGGATATAACATCCTTCTCTTTTCTCTTTCCCAGCCTAGATACCCTTCACACAAAACAGCCCATACCAGTGTGCCTGGATCTGCTTGGTTGCCACAGTAAATTATGTTGGGTGAATTTTAAGTAGCTTTAAATGCACTCACTGAATCAACTTTGATCTCATTTTAATAAGACCAGCATGTCTTTGTGAGTGGTGGATGCTTTTTGTTTCCAGCTATAACATGGTTCTGTGCTTCAGCCCTTGCTCTGGCCATGCTTATTTGCCCCTTTTTAAAGACTCCTTTAGGTGTGGCACTGTGTAGATGATGACTGTGTGGCTTACAGTAGGGTTGTAGAGGAAACTGTTCAGTCCTGTCCTTAGTGTCCATGGTGCTGCTCATAATCAGTGTCAAGATAACAATCTGCTAGTGTTTTCCCAAGGGAATGAAGATATAATTCTCCTCTGCATGACTTTAGCTCTGAAGAGGAGTTTGTTTTGCCCCTTATTACAATAGATGATTTCAGAGTTGAGCAAGATAATTAAAAAGTTGAGGTTAAGTAAGGTCAGGAAGAGAAAGCCCATGTGCCCTTAAGTGTCCTTAACAGGTGGATTTTAAGTACCTTTTTCCTTCTCAGGAAGACACAAAAAATTCAATTTGGATTTTCCCATGGCTTGAAACCTCTACTGTTTTATATTTTCTTCAATTCTTTGCTTCAGTGCATGTGTTATTTTTAGCTGCCTCTTGCTCTCTCCTATAAATGCAAAATATCAAGAAAAAGCCTTCAGCTGCAGAGCAGGGCTGAGAGATGTAGTAAAGTTACACCTGTGTTGCTGGCTCTGTTCATGGTGGTGCTGTCTGCCAGCTCAGTTCTCTGGGGTCCATGTGCAAGAACTCCTGCTCAGGGGTATGTCTTGGGAAGAAGGCAAACTTATCTTTGGGCCATTCTTCCTCTGCAGGATTTGTGGCATGGCCTAGATTTTTTCCTCAGGACTTTTTTTCCAGAATTTTCAAAGAGAAAACATTGTTTTTCAGGAAATTAGATGTTTCACGCTGACCCTTCCCTCCCATGGAGGCTTTGGCTGGTGCTATTAATTGCTCAAATTCTGCAAGAAGGCAACTTTGGCTATGTGGAAGAAAAAAGCAAATTCAGGCTCTTTCAAGCACCTCCTTACTGTATTCATTGGCAATTAAAAGAGTGAGAACATAAATCTGTATTGAAAATGCAGGTACTAAAATTCTGAACACAGTATTTTCCTTCTCCATGTTTATATCTACCCTCATTCATTGTGTAGCAGTTCCAATGAAGTCAGTAGATTTTACCCTACAGGAAAAAATGCACAAAGATGCAGGGTTTGCACAGAATTCAGTCCTCTGTAGTTTTTGCTTTAGGGACCACAGAGATCTCCTTGTCAAAGCTGGGAGCAGTGCCCATCATCCCTCTAATTCCTACTCCCCTAAACCAAATGTTGTTCTACCTCTTGAAGGCAGGGGGTACCAGTGCATTCCCCCTCCACTGCAGTTTCTGTAGGACTTCCTCTGTGAAAACTTCATAATTTCTAAGTTCACTGTTCCCTCAGTCACTCATCTGTCTTTAAAATCAGTTTCATTTGTGTATTGCTTAATCAGCGCTGTTCTTATGTTCTTTTATTTTTAGATTTAGAATTTTAGACCTGTAAGGTGGCTCTGAGTAAGCCACTGCTAAGATCCAGTGAGCTCCTGGGTCCTTGGAAGTGGAGAAAAACTGGGATGACTCCTCTTCTGTTGGCTGTCCCTGCCAGACCTTGCAAGGAGCAAGCTGACCTGTGCCCAAAAAGCAGGCTTAGGTCAGGTGCCAAAGGCTGAGCATCAGCGCTGGAGCCATGCCAAATCACCAAATGTTGGCCTGGATTTGTCACTGTGTAGGTTTGTTTTGCTGGTAGCTCTCATTTTAACTAGGCTTGGAAGAGGAGATGTGGCAGAGACAGTAATTAAACACAACCAGGATGGTGGCAGCCTCAGAGTGGCTGTGAACAGAGCACCCACGTGGCCGTGCCTGCTCAGGGAGGCTGGGCAGGCAGGGTGAGGCTTGGATGGTGCAGCAGCCCCTTGGCATGTGTGTGATGTCTGTTAGGGCACAGCATGGCATGAATGAAGTGCATGCACTCATCTGCTGCTGCTCTCAGTCCCATTTACGTTTTAAAATTGCTAGTGATGTTTTCTGTTTTATTTTGGCGTGGATAAGGAAGCGCAGTGCACAGCCATCCTTACAGTCAGCCATTTTCAGTTCTCCTTTTTGTCTTGTCCTCTCTTGGACATGAGAACTCCTGTGAGTGTATGTAGCTCAGAGGCAATCCGTGACCACTTCAGAAATCATAGGAGTCCTTTAGTTGACCTGATTCTACTGGAAGAGTTCGTTCTGATTTCAGTAACAGAAGCACACAAATAATGGAAATAATTAAGAGCAGGATCCACTTTTTCACATAACACTTTCAAGGAACTCTTTGCAGTTCCTTAATTTTCACATTTTACTGCAAATTTGTTGCTACAGCTCAGATATTACGTTTGAAATCAGCATCTTAGACATTGGTAGGATTACATCAATTATAGAAGGGAAAAATCATGACTCTAGATGCAGTGATGAAGGGTAGAGTAGGAAATAGTGCTGAAAGATAAGCTGGCACCACAGCTTGTGCAGCAAGAAAGCTGCTCAGTTACAGAACAAAATAATGGTTAGGAAAGATGTTTTCAGTGATTGAAGCCTCCTCACTCATGTGATTTTAGAGCTAAAGTAATAGCCCTCCATATGTGGAACATTTTTCCACAGGACAGGTTGTGTCCTGTTCCAGTGAGATCCAGGCAGCAGGGTTTATCCTAGACTTCTGATATTGAAGAGCAACCTGCCTTTAGGACCCAGGTCAAAGGTCCAGGTGGGAGAAGAGGATAGGTGGTGATGAAAAATGACTGATGTTTGACTTGAGTTCCAGGGAATTCAGCTGAATTAGCACAATGGTCCTTTGAGGGAAAGCACATAACATCTTTGCAGTACATTCAATTTCCCAGCATCATTCAGTTGCACAAGATGAGGTTGTTCTCCTGCTTACCTCCTCACAGCATTACAGTATTGCTAATAGCATGGATCCTCTGGTGCATTTACTAGAGGACCAGATTTTTAAAGCCAAAAATTGGGGATCAAAACCATGTGAATACACCCTTTGGCATTTCTTTAGGAGACCTCATGAATAATCAACTATTTACATCAGCAGTATAAAGATTCCTTATTATCACGGCAAAGTGGTTTTATAATATCTTTATCAGCTCTCAGAGGTATATTAATCACTCTTCCCATGCACAGTGGGGGTACATGCCTAAGGAGGCTGTCTCAGTGATGTGACTATTGAGCACCCATGGACATTTTCTTGTTAAAGTATGGGCATGGCAGTGCTGTGATGGCTCTCAGTGCCTGGTGTTTCTGGGCTAACCTCACTAGAGTCAGCTAAATTGAGCCCTGGCCATTTTCCTCTCTGTATGTGTTGTAATGATCTGTTCCTCCCCCACCTGTCCTCTGTCCTTGCAGTGTGGCTGGTGGCCTCAGCTGCCCTGGAGCCTGCTTGTCTCTGTTCTGCAGCTCCCTGACTGCCTGGGTGCAGACTGAGGAAGCAGAAAAACTGAGAAGAGAGAAACCAGCTTTATATGATGAGTTGCTAACATTAATGCAATTTAGATCAGATATTGTTCAGAGAACCCAAGCTATTGGCAGGACAAATCTTGCAGAAGATAGTTTTGTCACCAAAACAATTTGCCAGGTTCTGGTCATTTTTGGTAACAAAACTGGACCTGCCAGCTTCTGACTAAACTGGCAATAATGAACAAATAGCCCAAGGCCTGAGGGTGGCTATATGTTGTCTTCCACAAGGATGTAAAGTACAGTTTTTCTTAAAAGTGTTTTATTTTGTTTGTGACATCTTACATGCACATTCATCAATCCAGATTCAGAATTTTCTCTTAAGAGGTCTGAATGAATGCTGCACCTGAAAAAGGCACTTGTTAACTTTTACAGGCTCCTAATAATATTCTCAAAGGAGTAGCCCCTATAAAGAGGACCTGCACAAGTAAGTTATAGACCAGTGTTTATAGCTACCCTGATGGTTTGCATTGATTATGCAACCCATTCAAATCTACAGATCTATGTTCATTAGCAATTTCTGACTGAAGTCAAACAACCACAGCAGACCAAATTTCAGATGCCAAAAGTCAAACCACAGTCAGACTTGTGAACAGTAAATACAATGCATAGAGAGGGATTTTGAAATATTGTTTTAGTCAACTTTTCATAGTAGTGGAAGTGATGTTACCATTTAAAGAATTCGAGGTACAGCATGTCAGTTGCTGAAATGCTTAAAAAAAAACCACAGCACCCTCATCTTCACAGACTGGGAAATCAAAGTGCAGGAAAGTGAGGTGACTTGGCTGGGGAGGCAGAGTGGCCTCTAGCAGGTCAGACTGTATCCCAGTTATCCAAGGCCCAGTGCTGGTGTTAATCAGTAAGACCTGCTGCTTTCTGTGCAGCATAGTATCTTGTATAATAATTGCAATCTGAAGTAATTTTTCTGTGTTTTCTCAGCTGAGAGGGTTTTAAGAACTGGCTCTTTTGCTCACTAGGTGACAGTTTTCCTTACTTCTCACTAGGAGAGATGATTTACCAGAAGTGCCCTACAGAGAGAACAGTACTTGTTGCTGGGAAGTTTCATGTTCAAGTGTCCAAGCCCAAAACCACAATGTACTATTTGCTTTAGACAGTCATGAGATAACATGTTTTTTCTGTTGTATGCTGTTAAAAATAAAGCAAGGATGCAGAAAAATGTTAGAGCAGAAGGAGTGCCCTAACTTCCCACACAATTAAAACAGCAGAGTGGCAGCCATTGGAGCTGAACAGATGTATAATTCGGGGATTGATTTATTTTTGCCCAGATTTAAAGAAATGATAGCACAATTTCCCTACCTTCCTAAAATTAATTTTAAAATCAGCCCTGTTCTGAGCACCATGTTGGGTGCTGACAGTCACTTGGAAGCAGCAATACAAATACTAAAATACAAAACTCTATCTACTTGGTTCATGTCTCCTGTTTACTACCCAACTTTTGGTTGAAAACTGGTCTTACAGTAAGCCTCATATCACAGGGCTTGATCTGCAAGTTCCTCAAGGCAGAAGATACTGAGTTCATTGTAGTTCAAGTAAAGTAGGGTGGTCAAAGGCATCTGAGTGTGAGCCAAGTCTTCATATCTGTTATGGCATTTTGTATGTGGCAGTTGCCATCCTAGACAGTGATATTCTAAAAGAACTGATTTCTTCAGCTAAAATTTGGTGGTGAAGCAGCTGCTGAGAAAGACTTATGCCATTTGTGTGCTAGAAATAGGGAAGGAGAGATGAGCATGAAAGACATTTCTCTCAGGACTAAAACAGCTCCTCTTCGGGTGTTGTAAATAAAACATGCCTAGTGCTGGTTCCCAATAAGAACATAATACAGTAAAAGGTTGTCTGTAATTTGAATGAGGAGTGATTGTCACTAATTAGTTCCTGGTTCCAACCTTAAATATTTGTCCTCAGAACAACAGCTAGAAGCTGTAGGTACTGTTTGTTCTGCATGTTAGAAATTCACTTCCAGAGACAGACAGGTTACCTTCTCCTTGCAGGGTTTATATGACCTGACTGAAAAGCATGTAGCTCCAAAGCAAGTTCTTGAAGGGTTTCATGCTGTTTAAGCAGATGGAAACCACCACAGCTACCTCTGCTGCTCTGTGAAATGAGTGTGTTGGTCTGTACAGGGACAGAAATGACAATTTCCTATCAGCACAACTTACACGTGAGCCAGAGGGCAGAGGGTGCAGCCCAGCAGGTGCAGAAGATTTCAGGATGTGTTATCTCTGGCTATGGACTGTCCTGTTTCCAGGAACTCTTCTGATGGAGGTGATAAGATCCTGCCAGTAACTTCTCTTTATATAAAGGAGTTATCAACAGTGTCTCACCAAAACAGCTTTGTAATTGCATTTGTTTCTAGGAAGTACAAGAGGAAATCTAGATACAGCTTCATGTCTTTTACATATTCTTGTTAGGCACCTGCATCAATTGTATCATATTTTCTGCATAGATGATAAATTTAATGTGCTGTGAAAGGGTACTGAAATAAATCAGTCTTACAAATGCATATGAGCAAATCTGCTGAATCCAGTGACACATTAGCAGGTGTGAAGATGGTTACTTTTTCTCAGGGCTGAAAGGATCTTCCACCATTTCAATTTGTGCATCTTTTAAATCTTTTTTAGATGGGTGGGTGAAAGTACCTTATAGAATATAGCATGCATTAGGAGTCCCCCATAACCCAGTCCAAATCAGCACAAATTTACAGAAATATCCCTTTATGCATTATTCTTTAAAAAATTGGAAATAAAGTTTTCCAAAATTTCTGTTCTGATTTTCAAGCCTCTGTTTTGTTATTAAGTCTTGATCTCTGACATCTTCCTAGGCTTGGGCTGAATGAGCACTGGGGTTTTGCAAGTAATCAGGTGTGGAAACTGAGGGATAAAGGCCATTCTTTCCAGCTGGCCTTGAACATTTCCATCAGTGAAAGTAACAAAGGCTGTTGTGCCTCCCTGCAATGTCCAGACAACACTGAGATCTCACAGCACATAACTGTGCATTGAGATTTCACAACAGCAGCTCCTGTCCTGTGTCAGTCCCCTGGCAAACACCTTCACTCCTTTTGTCGTTATCTGTAGACTTCTTCTGGGAACTTTCAGTGCAGGCAGGAATTAAAGGAGAACAAAAAGAAGAAATGTGATTTGTAAGTCAGTTGGCATCCAAAAGTGAAGGGCAGGTTGTTGTTTCCAGAGCACTCTCCTTCTGGCAGACCGTGTTTGGGGTTTCTGGGATTCTCTGGTGAAGAAGGCAGGCAATGTGCTCGTGTGTGAGGACAGGTAGGCTTTCAGAAAAATTCTGACAGGAGATTAGGGTTGTAAATTGGTGTTTAGGCCGCCCCAACCCTTTTCTTCACTCTCACTCCTTATCACTCTTTTCCTCTTCCAGATTTAACTGCTGGTATTCCTTGAGCACCTCTCCTCGAGTCAGTCTGTCCATCACTTTGGCCCCTGGTTGGAGTGGGAGTTTGCTGTCCCCCTTGAGTTGGGCTGTGTGCTGCTTCTTCTTGAAGTCCATCTCGAGTCTGGAAACATTGCACTCTTGGGCCAGCTCCTGCAGAGGGTTCTTGCTGTCATGTGGAGCCACAGGAAGGCTTGGAGAAGTAGCCAGGGGCCTGAAATTCACAGCTGTTAGACCTGCCAAAAATGCCTGGCTGCTGTGGAGGGGCAGGCTGGTTCAGCTTCCAAGGGCTGACAGATCCCGATGTCCAGACATTCACCCCATCCCAGAGCTGCTGGAGGAGACCCCACAGCCACTGCAGCTTCAAAATCAGCTGGTTCTGAGGAGGACAGCCACAGCCCCCAGATCCTGCTCAGGACACATACAAAAGCCCTGTGTGTTGCAAGAGAGCTGCAGACCACCCTTGGGAAGCCCTGATGGACAACTTCCCAGCCTCCTGGCCCCACAGCAGCACCCTGAACTCAGCATTGCTGGGCCAGAGGCCTTCCATCAATTAGCCTGAGACACGAATGCTTGTTTTCCTCTTGCACTGAATAAGAAACTGACAATATCTAATTGTCAATACCCCTCCCCTGAGAGACATGCAACAGCATTGCTCCTCAGGGCATATTCCCCACTGCTGTATTTAGAACAGTTTGAAAAGACCAAATTTTTTAAAAATTAATCTTTCCAAAAGCTCCCCACCCACCAGTACTCCTCTGCCAAAATGCAGTTTGAAAAAAATGCAAAAGGACAAATTTATACACTCTGATGAATGGGAGTTCAAGATGGAACCTGAATATCATAATTCTTGCAAATGTTCAGGGATAATGGAAAGCCATGGTGATGATGTTGATCATGCCCAGAGAGGTCCTTTGTTGTAGATGCCTGTGGCGTTGCCTCTTTTTGCAGTTTATATTAAAGGTGAAAATGTCAGTTTTCTCCAGTGTTACAGAGTATTTTTCTTTCAGCTTATCAGGATATTTTAAATAAAGCTGCACATCAGTAAGTCTGCAATACTAGCTGCAAATCCCTTGCAGAGTGAGTTTAGCTATGTTTCTGTTCACGATACTGCACTTTCTGCAGATGTTATTTCTTCATTATTGGTTAACATTTACTACAAAAGATCAAATTGTCACTTCTGCTGCTTCCATTCAGTATTTGTAAAGGATGGGTCACTTATATAAATGGCACCAGCTCTGGTCCAGGTTTCACAGACAGTGTTTGCCCCATGTGTGCTTACTATAACTAAAACAAATGATAATACCAAGTAATTGTACCAACCTATGAACACTTGCTTTAGACAATCAAAGGAGGCTGAAATTTCATGATTGGATGTTTCCTCAAAATTTACATGAAGAGAATTCCTTTGTGCAAGTTGTGTCAAATACCCTATCAGGGTCTTGAGACTGGGTGGAATAAGAGTGATGTTGAATTTGTAAGTACAGGGGTGGATGCTGGGTTGCCCAGTGCTTGCACTGATCAAATTTAGTGATTTGACTTTTGCAGCTTGGAAATAGCTGTATTTGTGTGAATTGCACTGTGCTACTGTAGCACTTATTCAACTTAGGCCCAAGCAGTCATTTCTAAAGTTGTAAGGTCACTATTTGAATCACTGTGATTGGACACTGTTTTGCCTAATCTCATGGCTAAACCATAATTATAATGAATTCTGACATCACTGAATCCTCTGCATCACCAGTGATATCTTTACAATTAAAGACAGAATTTAATCTTAAAATTTTATAAGGCTGTAACAATTACCTTTTACCCATGCACATGAAATACTGCATCAAGAAAATCTATAATTAGTCAAAACTAAAACAAAGTGCATTTCTATTATTAACAATATTGCATAAAAGTCTCAGTGCCACAGCTAAAAAATCAAAGCCAAGTAATAGTTCAGAGACAGTTGCTGCTATAAAACTTTTGACCTTAGTTACCAAATGTACACGCAAACAAATAAACTAACCAGACAGAGATAGTCCCCTAGGAGCAATCATTATTTGCAAAATTTTGGGGGCTTTAAGCCAATCTGTAAAGTTAATGAAATAAAAAGTTGGGTTGTTTATGCCAGCTTATTAATCAGTGCCCTTTTTCCCTATCTGAAAGACTTAAATTTCTACTCAAGGTATCTGTTTTTACATCCTTTACAATAGATATTGCTGACTTAAAGGCTTAAAGTGTTTTGCTGAAGCATCACAGACAGCACTGAGTATTCTGCAGTGAGTCCATAAGTCTCATCCTGCCAGATGTATTCTTTAGATATAACTGTCCTCTTGGTCAGCTATTGCTTCATGTTGGCTTAAAATAGTGCTGTGCTTTACTGTCCAATCTGGGATCCCTTGGCTAACTGGTTCATTGGAATTTTCTTCAGTAATGTTAGAGGTCTTTGATGGTAAGCACTGCTTGTTTAGGGGTTTCAGGTGTGCCAAGTTAGTTCTCCATGTTCCTGTGTTGATTTTTCTCCTTACTGTTAACCTCTGGCTTTTGCACATCTCTCCTGTGTAGGCACATAGTTTGGGGTTACTGGGATGGGGCTGTGTGTGGCACACACAGTTTGGGGTCACTGGGATGGGGCTGTGTGTGGCACACACAGTTTGGGGTCACTGGGATGGGGCTGTGTGTGGCACACACAGTTTGGGGTCACTGGGATGGGGCTGTGTGTGGCACACACAGTTTGGGGTCACTGGGATGGGGCTGTGTGTGGCACAGTTTGGGGTCACTGGGATGGGGCTGTGTGTGGCACAGTTTGGGGTCACTGGGATGGGGCTGTGTGTGGCACAGTTTGGGGTCATTGGGGCTGTGTGTGGCACAGTTTGGGGTCACTGGGATGGGGCTGTGTGTGGCACAGTTTGGGGTCACTGGGATGGGGCTGTGTGTGGCACAGTTTGGGGTCACTGGGATGGGGCTGTGTGTGGCACAGTTTGGGGTCATTGGGGCTGTGTGTGGCACAGTTTGGGGTCACTGGGATGGGGCTGTGTGTGGCACAGTTTGGGGTCACTGGGATGGGGCTGTGTGTGGCACAGTTTGGGGTCACTGGGATGGGGCTGTGTGTGGCACAGTTTGGGGTCATTGGGGCTGTGTGTGGCACAGTTTGGGGTCACTGGGATGGGGCTGTGTGTGGCACAGTTTGGGGTCACTGGGATGGGGCTGTGTGTGGCACAGTTTGGGGTCACTGGGATGGGGCTGTGTGTGGCACAGTTTGGGGTCATTGGGGCTGTGTGTGGCACAGTTTGGGGTCACTGGGATGGGGCTGTGTGTGGCACAGTTTGGGGTCACTGGGATGGGGCTGGCCCAGCCTCATCCCCAGTGGGTGCAGCTGTGAGGAGCAGGTGAGCAGCACTGACAGCAAGGAGCCATGGAGTGCCCAGGGGCACTGCCCAACCACCCAAGGGAGCAGAGGGCACACAAGGGCAGTGCATGAACATGAGGGGATAAAAGGTTGGGCTGAAGAACCAGGAGGGAGCTGCTTGCAGCCTTCTGAAGTGACCTGGTGTTACCTGTATGGGCAGGTTCTTGCAGCCTCCTGATGAGGTAAGGTGTTACTCTGTGTGGGGGAATGTTTAAAGCCTTCTGGAATTGTGTGGGGATGCTCTGTGTATCGTGGCTGCCTCAGCTGTGACATGTGCTGAGACACCCCAGGACCTGAGGATTACCTTGATGAGGGTTTGTGTTAGTGTCCATCATTCAGGCCTTGCAGTCAGCTGGAGTTGTGCTCCACTGATCAGCACAAGTGGTCATTATTGATCCTTACAAGTGTTTTTTATCTTCAGCATGAATTTTGCTTTGACAATGTACCCATCTGTCCTGGTTTGAAAGACAGGTGTCTGCCAAGGAGGGCAGAAACCTCCTGGTGCCCCTCTGGATGGTGAAATGGGCTGTAGCAGGAGCCTCAGAGCAGCAGGCTGAAAGGGCAGAGGCAGGCAGACCCCAGAGCAGTAAACAAAATGTAAAAGAGACCTCTGTAGCAGGAGCTGCAGGGTGACCCCGTGGGAAGGGGTGCTGGGTTACAGTGTAGAGAAAAAACTCAGAGCAGTGGCAGAAGAATAAACCAGTGGGGATGGGCAGGGGCAGCCTGGCTCCAGAGCCCAGTTGGGAGAGGCTCCCCCAGAGGGGCTGGGGGTCCTGGGTGTCCCCTGAGGCACCCCAGCAGATGCTGAGGGTCCCTTTCCAGGGAGGCTGGGTGTTGATAAGGCCCAGTCCAGTGGCTGCTCTTAGGAGCAAAGGCTCACCCACGGTAGGGAAGCAGCAATGAGCTGGACCCCCCCTTGGCAGCAAACCTTCCTGCAGCAGCAGCAGCAGCAGCTTGACCTTCCTCCTCCAGTCCTGAGAGAGAGGGAAAGGAGCCCAGCACAACCCCTCACTACCAGCCAAAACCTCCAAGTATCTCTGCCCTTCCAAGAGAAGACCCCTCAGCTAGGAGAATGCATCCAGCTGCACTCCTCCTCCTTGGGTATGTCTTTTGTCTCTCTTATGTTCTGGCTGTTATTGTCTCAGTGGCAACAGATGGGACAAAATTCCAAGAGAGAAAGAAAAAAAAAATCCTAACCACCACCGTCATCCCCAAATCTCATAAAGTACCCTTTGAAACACATGTTAGAGGCTTAAATTTATTATCCTCCTTTAACATACTGGAATATGTACTGATACATACTGGGGACAGTTCAGGGTAGGGCTTTATAAAGTGACAATTTCTTCCTCCTGTCTGTGAGGGTAGGTAGGATGTGTCAAGCTTGTTTTCCGGAGCTTTGCTCCCTGATGTCATTGCCTACCAACTCTAAAACAGGGCTCTCTATCTTTTAGCCCAAGCCCCAAAGCTGAGAGAGAATCATAAATCTGAGCCTCAGTCACCTGCCATGCAGCAAAAACCAGACCTGTGGTCCTTCAGATGTCCCTCCTCAGGAAGTCTGTCAGAGCTTGTGTCTGAATATCTGTGTACCATGCTGATCTTCTCCATTTCAGTACACACTCTTCAAAGAATATTGTCCTTGGCTTACCTAAGAAGTAGACAAAACATTGCCATTTAAAACTCATTCACACTGTTAAACATGAAGGGAATGTTTCCTTCATGTAGGTTTTGGTTCAGATGCTGTGTCATGGTAAGGCACAGGCAATAAGATCAATAAGTAAATGTTAGAAAACTGGCTCAGCAAAAACACATTTTAAAGTTCACAGAAGGGTTTTCCACGTTAAGGTGCATGGAGGATGGTGTGAGGATGAACAGTGTGAGGCTGCCTCTGGTTGTAGCCTTTAATCACTGAGAGTGAAAGGAAAGAAAAATAGTAAAAAGTGCAAAGACTGTGGAAACCTGCTGTGAGCCACAGGAAGGCACTGGGATGTAGCTGTGACCCTTAATCAGGGGCCAGCAGCACAGAGGTAACAACAGAAGAAAGCATGCTACAACTTTTTGTTTCCTTTTTTTTGTTTTGTTTTGTTTGTTTGTTGCGGTTTTTTTGTTTTTATTTTTCTGTTTTAAGTACAAGGGCACTATTTCTCTGTGTTTTGGGGCAAATCCTGTTGTTTCTTTTGCCCAACCATTGGGACTACTCCTGGGAGAATAAAGGGATGAGAAAGCTTGGGAAAGTAGTCCCAAGTGCTTGCAGATAGTTACTAAGTCCTGTAGGCAAAGCTGGATAAGTGATCTTTGTTCTGAAGCAAGAGCAAAGGGCCATCTTCTGCCCTTAACCCAACCACGTTCATTTCCTGAGGTGATCAGCTGTAAACCTTTCACAAGCTATTTTTGAAGCCAATCACCCCACCAAACCTGGGTACTCCTATGAACCAGGCTCTGAAACAGCAGATTTCTGTAACAAATGCCTGAAGTGTTACTCATAAAAATGACTCTTTGCCTTCAGAAAAAGGCCCCAGAAAGCACCCTACATTTTGTCCTCCTGCTAAGATACACATGGAGCTTACATCAATAATCCTTTAATCTTGTGTGTCTCCACCAGCTGTGCTGCAACTTGTTTGGGCTGTATAAACTCTTGTCCTTGTATATTTGTGTTAAATGTCTTGCACACCTATGGAGCTGCACATAAAACATAAATCCTAATCCTTATCAATAATCAAAGAAAGAAGCTGCTGCAGGCTGCACTTTGGCTGACCCTGGCCCAAGCCAGCTAAAGAGGAGGAGATAAAACCCCTGTGGAGCAGAAGACAAGTGTCTCAGCTCCTGTCTTAAATGCTCTGGGTACCCACAGTGTCACCATGATATTTTATGAAAAATTCCTTTGCCAGAATTTCTTCTCCTGGGAAGATGAGAAGCTTCAGAAGAAAAGAAAAACAGTATTATCTGGTGGCTTCTCCCTGTGTTTTGCTGCTTTGGAATGTGGCAGGTGCATCTTTGATTGGTTCCATGTGAATTGTTTTTACTTAATGACCAATCCCAGTCCAGCTGTGTTCGACTCGCTGGCCAGTCACGGGTTTTTATTATTCATTCTTTCCTAGCTTTCTGATGTATCCTTTCTCTATAGTTTAGTATAGTTTTAGTATACCATTTCTTTTAATATAATATCATATCATATCATATCATATCATAATATGATAGATCAACCTTCTAAGAATATGGAGTCAGTTTCATCTCTTCCCTCGTCCTGGGACCCTCGCAAACAACCACCAACACCACAGCACTACAAAACCACGGAGCATTTCTCAGCCTGTCACTAACAGGGGTTGCACCTCATTCTGCAGGTCCTTGTGGCTCCCATGGCCCGTGGAGGGCTGTGGGCAGCTGGCCCAAGGCCAGGGGACAGCCACTGGGGCTGCCCCTGGCCCAGGAGGGGAAGGAGCGAGCCTGGAGTGCCCTGCCACAGCTCCAAGGATGAGCCTGGCACTTCTCTCATACAGGCATTATCTTGTTGGAGCCAAACTTCCCATCCAGCTGTTTCCATAGGCAGCTCTATGTGATGCTGAAGTTCTTGGGTGTGAATTTGCTCTACTTTGTCTTCACTGCATGCCAGTCTTCATTTGTTTTCAGTCTCTGCAGGGATAGTGGATATGCACAACTTCACATGTTCCACCACAGCTGAATTTTCCATACAAATCCCCACTTTACAGCTCTTCTGTGCTCTCAAAAATGGGAAATTATGGTCTGGCCAGTTTAACCCATGTAAAAACTTCATCATAATCTGAGTTTGGGAGGGAATTAATTAATCCCAATGCAGGTTTCCTGGGAAGGAATTCTGGTCTGTTTTCCCGGCAGTGATGCAATCTCACTGATGGAGTGAGAGTAACTTTTCCTTTAGTCCATGCCTCAGATTACACATTAGTCATATAGAACAAGTGGAATATTTCCAAGAACACCAACAGAAGGGCAGTAATTTCCTTTTCTCTCCTTTCCCCCACCGTTCTTAAATTTCTCTGTTCTCCCTTTCAGCTTTAAAAACAGCTTAATTTTAAAACTTAGGCCCTTCCATCAGATCTCTTCTTCTGGCTACATGCCTGTCTTCTTTCTGCCTGCTGCACTAAAAATAATGTTAAAAAATGGAAGCAACAGTTGGTAGAGGACCAGCTTGCAGGACTGGTGGAATTAGCAGTAAACCAGCACTAAATCAGCATTGTTACATTGCTACCTGAGAAGTGATGCAAGCATCTAGCTGTTTGATTTTAATAACTTTGCTTAGTCCAAACAAGTGTGCAGTGAACATCTGCCCTGCTGCATGGCTTTTCTAGCAAGGAGTAGTTACACTCTTAGGGAATACCAAAGTTTACCAAGGTTTTTTTCCCCATCTTTGCCATATTCTTTCCAGTGCCCTTGTTTTCTTTTTTTCCCTTGGATAAGGGGGCATTTCTGCAATGGTCTCCTAAGGTTGCTTTCAAAAGGCCACAAATCTTTCAGGGTACATGGACAATCCATTTCCAGACAAAATTATTTTATTTATTTAAAATGTAAATACTTAATTCTGGAGTGCTTCTCCAAGACTTATGCCAGTGGTTATATGACAAAGTAGGTAACTTGTAGTCACTTTGATTAGGGGAGCAGTTCACCAGTAATGTTTTGTGCTATTTGTGGGGTTTTCTTGTTGTTTGAACATGCTTGGTAAACCGATGTCATCCACTATTAAAGCTAGAAAATCATTTTCTAAGTGCATAAATGCCACATGACATTTCTTCCTGTGTGCTGTGGGTTGTTATTAGTGCCTTTGTTGAATGACTTTGTTCTCTTTACTATTTCTTAATCTGATCTGTGCACTGGCTCTGACTTTAGGAAAAGAAGTTGGACTTGAAAATTATTTGGAAATGAAATGTAATTTTATTGTGGATTTTGTGTAAATGCTGCCTGCAGGATTTTTTGGAGCAGTCTTCTGAGATTAACCAGCTTTTAAAGAGCCTAATCAGATGGCACCTTAGCTAAAGCACAAATTCCACTTTTAAGTTGAATTTTTCACTGCTTCAATTGACCTGGTGCAGGTCTGTGTGTTGATTACTACAAGGTAAAAGTGCAGGACATGATGTCTACATTGCTGTATGCATGCTATCATTGATGCTTTGGATTGTATGAGGATAGATTTTAAAAAGGATGTCTGGTTTTTACTTTCAATCCTCTTATGTATTACTTTTTCCCTTTACCTGCCCATCCAAAATAACAACCTTAAGAGAAAATAAAGGCCTTTGTGTGAAGTAACAAAGCTGGACAGCCAGAGTGCCCTGAAGATGCCACTGGGTTGCACCCCACAGCTCATTAGAGTTCAAATAATAAGAAATTAATTGAAATGGGAAATACACTCCAAAATGCTGAGATGGAAGCAGTACTTTAGACTGAATTATGGGGACAACTTCATCTGGTGGGTGAATGCCACCAAGAAAAATGCTCCCAGCATATAGTTCTACTGGGATGAAATTCATGTTGTTGTTTGTGCCTTTTTTGTCATTGCCCTGTATGCTTAGGCTAACGAATAAGTGCATTTTCATGGCATTAGAGCTCATGAAAATCAGAAGTCAGTCTTTGGTGATTTGCTAGAAGTAGGTTTCAAACTGAATAAAATGAAAATTTGGGTGACAGTGGGACTTTTGAATCTCATATTGTGTGTCTCACTTTGGATAGGTCCCTGGGAATGTTTAATGCAAAATGCATCAGTGACTGATGAGCACTAGATACTCAGATTAATTTGCCCAACCTCTAAAAGCTGAAACCTGCAAATCTAATTTCCTGTGGAAGTTCTCACTATTGTTTACAGCTGTACTGTAAAACGTATGGATGTACACCAAGAGAGTCATCTGGCTTTAAATGCAGTTTATTGTTTGGCTCAGGAGTGTAATAAAACTGTCAGCCAGACCCTGCCATTGAACACCAAGTTATCTCTGCTTATGACAGGAGCTTGTCAGTGATTTCCAACAGAAATTCCTGTAGGGCTAATAATTATAAAAATACTGAAAGAGAATTTTCACCCTCATTAGCAGTCAGAAATGGGTTGTATATTAGTGGACTGGAGTCAAGCTACACGTGCTTGAACTGCTCAGAGCTGTCCCTTTGCTGTGCACACTGCTTGCCTCGCTTTGCCGTCCCATCCCACTGTAGTTTTGGCCAGGAGGGTGTGTTGGGAGTTTTAAGTATCCTTATTTTAGCCAGCAGAGGTGAGAGCTGTAGTGAATCCCCAGCATTTCTGTGTGACCTGGCACAGGCAGGTGCTGCTTCTGAAGACTGCAGCTGAAAGGGCACCTGGAGGAGAGGGGCAGGAGCTGTGCTGGCTCTGGCAGCATCTCTTCTGGAGCCCGTGCAGCTCCCCACACTCAGGACAGTCAGCTTTGCACCTGAGCTCACAGCAGCCCCTCCCAGGCTCCCTCAGCCTGAGAAGGGGTGACAGTGCACCCACAAGGACAACTCCCTTCAGGAAAAGGGAGAGACTCCAGCCTCCCACGTCTCAGACAGATTCTGTAACCACGGAGATCCACAAGGGAAGAACAGATGCTGCCCCTGCCAGGTTTGGGAGAAAGGGCTGGGGCTGCTAGAGTACCCTGCAGGCAAGGATGTGGGCAGTGGGCATTGTGCCTTTGCAGTCCAGAGGAAAACATGCACATAGTTAGGGGCAAAGATATATCTCTCTTCTTGGCATTTACTAAAGACTACTTTATGTTGTTGATTTTTCTACACTTGTCCTTTCTTGGAGTCTTCTACAGCAAGCTGTATTCAAGGTAACAAGTCCTTCTGGATGGCTGAGCTCTTAAAAGTCAGCATTATAATGGTCTTGGTGGATCTAATCCATGGAAGTGTGAGTCTTGTTTCCAAAGTTGATTAAATGATCAAGTGCCTAAGAGTACCTCGAACCACCAGAAGAAATACTTCTTGCCCTGAGCCTTTAGGGGTACCTATAGCAAATTTTCATCAGGAGGAATAAAAGCTTAGTCCCAGCAGAGGAGATAACAGGCACTCAAGATATCAGATAAAGGAATCTATTTTATCTATTTGTATTTATTATCATTTTGTGTACGTCTGACTGCATCTCAAAAATTTAAAGGTATCATTTGGAAAGATGTCAGTGGTAGAAGTACCAGTACATAAATAGCCATTGCTGTTTTCATGTGTTTCTCTATGAATCCTCAAAATCTCTTCATACTGTTCACTCAGCCTCTGAAAATAAGATTTGAAACTTGACCAAAGAGCTTATGAAGGAAACAAATGCCTTCAAAAGAGGCTGAGTCCCGGAAGTGTCATCTGTGATTCATTACTGGTGTGAAGACACATAATCGAGCTGATGAGGACAGAGAAAGTTTCCATAACAGCAACAGTACTAGAATGAGACTGGAGGAGTTGTCATCATTGTTTGAAATGGTGCATGTTTGAAACAGACACAATCTCTAAAGCTGATCACTATTATTTTCTGGTCTCATTGCAGCACTCGAAGCATTGTGAGACTCACAAAGCCCCTCAGCCATCTCTTTCCCTTCAATTTTTCCATCACTGTGGAATTTAAATAGCTTGTTCTTCTCAGACAATAGATTTGTCTTTCTTCTACCAGTACTGTATTTATTATAAATGCCGTTTCTGCTTAAACAGAAGGGTCTTGTTTCAAAAAGGGTATCCATCAAATTTTCTATAGCAGATGTCATTGTTTAGGAATGGCACTCCCCAATTTAGGGCTCCCACTGAGACTCCAAACCACGCTGCTGCTTGCTTGCTCCTCCCCTTTCCCTCTCTCCCTTGTGGTGGGATAGAGAAGACAATTGGAAGCACAAAAAGTAAAGATGACAGGTCGGGATAAGAACAATTTACTGGAAACAGTAAATTGTTCTTATCCCAATAAATAAGATAACAAACAGGAATATAAACAATATTATTGACAATTTACAAGAAATGAAACAATATTGCTCACTACAGAAATCCCCAACAACACACCTCAGCTGAGTGCAGCCACCTCCCCACCACTGCTCCCTCTGCCTTGGGACCAGAGTTATCCCACCCTCCCTCTGCCTTGGGACCAGAGTTATCCCACCCTCCCTCTGCCTTGGGACCAGAGTTATCCCACCCTCCCTCTGCCTTGGGACCAGAGCTATCCCAACCTCCCTCTGCCTTGGGACCAGAGTTATCCCACCCTCCCTCTGCCTTGGGACCAGAGTTATCCCACCCTCCCTCTGCCTTGGGACCAGAGTTATCCCACCCTCCCTCTGCCTTGGGACCAGAGTTATCCCACCCTCCCTCTGCCTTGGGACCAGAGTTATCCCACCCTCCCTCTGCCTTGGGATCAGTGTTACCCTCCTGCTCTGTCTGCCATGCTTACTCACTGCAAGGAGCCTCTTCTTCCTGGGAGAAAATCCCTCTCCCATCCCTGGAAATGATGTGAGGTGGTGTAGAATAACTTCTGAGTCCTGGATGTGTCACCTCCCAGCTACTGCAAAAATTAATACAAAAACTTACCCTCTCCAGGACATCAGACAAAGTAGAATTTCTGTTAAAAACTCAAACTGACTAAATTTTGTACATTTGCATGACAGCCAGACTTCCATTGCTTGCATTCAGAGAAAATTCAGTAATTTCAGTAACAAAGGTGTTTAAATTTATTTTCTATCTATCTTAATTAATTAATTAAAAAGGATTTTCTAAGCACAGCAGGAAGGCCACAGCCTTTAAGGCCAGCTTTGGCTGCAGGAACATAGCACTAAGTTCAGTAGCAGGATCATAAAGACCATACTTCTCAATCTGGAAGTGTTAATCTTACTTGAGATACACTGGTGAGGTGGCTGGGAGCTATTCAGTGGTTTTTTAAGTGTTAATTGCATATATTCTCTGGATGTTGTTTCCAGCAATGAAACAGTTGGAAACCTTTTGTTGAGTTGGGCATTGTTTTGAATTAAAGTCAAGATAGTGTTTCAATATCTCTGTGTTGTCTGATGCAAAGGCATGGAGAAGTAGCATTGTGTTCTTTACAGCCAGCAGCCTGTGGTTTACGCCCCATAAACTGTAGATCACCCACATTTCTTTCTGAGGCAAGCCTCAGCAAATTCAGGCTTGCAGGATTTCTTTGTATGGTTTGCAGTTCCAACATGCTGGGTCCTGTTTGTATGTTCAGGCTCATGTGAACTAGGAAGTGTCCAACTGATGTCAAAACAAGACAAAACCAATTCATATGGAATCTGATCCAAAGTTTACTGAAGCCAAAGCTAGAGTAATGAGAGTATGCTCATGACTTCAGCCTTTTGATCATGTGTGTCTTCTGTAGTGTGACCAATGATGTTCACCTCCTCTGTGTCCTCGTCTGAATGCATTTCTGTCACCTAAGACGAGTAGGAAAGATCGTCCAAGGCAGTCTCCCGAGCTGCAAAGAACTGCAGTTGATTTTCCTTTTTCCATTAATTTTGTGGTGACCAGCATACTCGAGGAACATGCCAGAAGCAACCTGTTAAAACAGGCTGAGAGCACCTGAACACAGTGCTGGAGGGAAAAGCAAGTTGGCAGCATGACCCTGAAGTCTCCAGGACTGGTAGCAAAATGCTACCTAGGCATAGGACAAACATAACAGGAACAGACATTCTCATTGACAAGTGTGGAAGGCGCTTGCTCCAGGTTTTCTTCATGCCCTGGAGCAATGTGTGCTCCAGTGATGTGTGTGACAATGTGGAGTGGTGTTTGAAGAGGGACTCAATGCTACTCCTCCAAGGTGGCTGCTGGAAAAGTTTAGGTACCTGTGACTAATCCCTCATTTCTTAAATCTTTAACTTGCAAGCATGCTGGTGACTGCTCTGAACTGGCTCTGGAGAGGTTGGTGTCTGTCCCAGCTCCCTGCAGGAGCACAGCTCTGCACAGCACATTGCAGGCCTGTGGTTAAGTTCTGCAATCTGGTCCCGTATGAAATACTCTGCACTTCAGGTTTGTGGTGCAGCAACTTGAGCAATCCCAGCTATGTGCAACTTGTCATATGGCACTATAAAGTAGGAACACACTTTCCTACAGTTATTAATTTTCTGCTGCAGCATACAGAATATGCTAGATCTGCCATTTCAGTGTTTGCAGGCTCACTGATGCCGAGGGGCAACTCTTGAGGGGCAAATGTATTAGATGAGGAAAAGCTTTTTGTCTCCATCAGTACTTCAAAGACATTTTCCATATTTTATGTACTGCCAGGATACCTGGGAACACCAGTTACAGATATCAAATGGAGGAGTATTCTCCCAAAACAGGGTATTTCTCTACTGCCTTCCCTAGTTTGTCTCTAAACAAAAGCAATCTTTTTGTACCAGCATATCTAGTTTTGAAAGATTGATCATATTGCATTGGAAAAGAGATTTGAGTGAAACTGTGTGTTGATTTGCTCCTTGCTGTTTAAAATTAGAGATAAATTCAACCAAATATGATTAGAAGAGAGGAATTAATATTTCTGTATAATCTTTGTCAGTTGATTGTGAAGCATTAATGTTTGTTGCCTTACTTCTCTCTGATCTGCAAAGAGAAGGTTAGGAAATATCTTTGGTCTCATCTTTCCTGTTATGATAAATAACTGATCTGTGGTCAGAGCTGTAAAGTTCATAACCTACCCAGAAAAAACTTAGGAACAAACCACTGCTGCTGCAACATTATGTAAAGTGGAAAACCTATTTTCCTGGGGAGAGGTGCTGCTTAGAGATGATTTCACAAAAGAGGAAGTCCTTGCTGTTTATCCTGCTTGATCCAAATGTGCAACATTTCCTGTGGCCAGATCTGCAGTAAAATCAAAGGGGGTAGCCATTTTCTGTGGTCTATTGCTTCCTATAGCATACCCTTATGAGAAAGGAAGAAAACTACCATTTGTTAACCTTCCTTTCCTGATTAATCAATTCTAAAAAAGTGATGCATTGGTAGTAGCCCCACAGGGTCCAAACTGATAATCTGTTTTTCACATCTCTCTGGCAGAACCGCTGTCTATTTTAAGGTTACAGAAGGAGGTTTATATATTTTGAAAGATGGAATTTATCCCTAAGACTCTGGAAACACAGAAGGTAGACAGCTGATAAAATCTGTGCTTGCAAGAGGTCATTATTTAGGTTGCAAGGTCAAACACAAAGCAGATAGCAAATGCCATAATTATGATTACCTGCACAGCTTCAAGTCCCCAGTGTATCTGAATAGAACTACAGTCTTTAATTGCACCCTGTGCAGTTTTTGTGATGGTTCCTACCTGGGCAGTATTTGGCAAGTCTGGAAAAATGCAGATTTAATGAAAACATCTAAATGGATTTATTGAAGTATCTCTACAGAGTTTTCTAAGGAAACAAGCCATGCTCAGTGCAGCAGGGAGCTGCCTTTCTGCTTTGTTTAGGACTGAGGCTGTCATCTGATGAGAAGTTTCTTGAAAAAGTCTGTGTGTGCACCCACAGGCCATGCTCAGGGAATGCAGTTCTTCCCGTTCTCATAAGCACTGAGGTAACTATTCCTCCTGGAACCTGAGTCTGGTGCCTGGCACCCCCTAAACACTGAAATGATTGATGAAATCATTGCCAGCTGGAGTTCTGGGTGGGTAGTGCAGGAGATAGAAGCAGGATTCCTGGATTCCACCTGTGTCTGACTCAGTGTGTGATCTCCAACAGCAAATGTGAGTCAAATCAGGGCATGCCCTGATCTGTCACGGAAGGCAGTTGTGGGATTAATGAGTGATTGTCAAATCTGGTTTAGTCGATGCTGCAGAACACAGGCACCAGCAACCATTGGGTGTTGGGTCCCATTTTACCAGGGACAGGCTGACAGACTCAACGAGGATGCTGCAGTGCAAGGCAATGCTGTCATTAGTCTGCTGAGAATACTCATTCCTTCTCAGAGCAAGGCTTATGATAATGGTTTTTTTGCCCTCCCTTTCACTTAATTGGCCATCGTTACCCATAATCGCCAGAAATTATTTCTTGAACTCACATGCCATTTCAGTTGCATCCTTCAGAGTTCAGCTGTTCCTGCACTGGGTCTGTATCCCTGCTCCACATCTCACACAGCAGAGGCTGGACCCAAATAATAGGACAGAAATATATGCATATGCACCAGCTTCTTTGCACTAGTTCAAACTCTTTTGGGACAGGTCAAATTTACTTTTCAGTCTCTGAAGAGCTTATAGGACTTGAACCACATCTCTACCATTTCCTGGGGCACCAGACTGGCTGCCACTATGAGGAACAATGGGATCATCAGTGTGGGCACAGTGGGGCTCTCTGATTTGCCTGGAAGAATTTCTACTACATGCAGTTGATCTGATGCCCTCAGAGAGCAGCAGCCATGCAGAGCAGCCCAGCACAGGGAGCTGCCTCAGAGCTCCTCCAGCAATGGGCCTGCAGCATTTTTTGTCCTTGGATACTCAACAATTCCAAGGAAAAATAGGATAAAATGTTCTTTATTGGATACTGGCACTGGGAAGACTCTGAAAGACAGAATTTAGTATTGAAATGAGCATGCAGATGACCCCATAGTTGGCTTGTGTGCATCATTGGTGCTTAAAATTCAGGTGCCAACTTCCTGCCTAGAAATCAATATTCTCTTTCTGAAAATATCAAAATGCCGAAAGCAGGCATTCCAAATCTGAGTCAACCTAAAAGTGGTTATATTTTGTAAATTATTGAAGAAAAAAGCATTTGAGTGGTATTTAGACATTGACTCTTTATATTTTCAAACATTCTTTTCTCCCCTTGGTAAAATGTTTTTCAAACAAAAGCAAGAACATTTAATTCCCAAAATGTTAGTATGGAAGTTTTGAAACATTAAGTATTTGAAAATGTTAGAAGTCATCAAAAATTATGAAAAGTATTCTCGTAGTTAAAATTAGTCCATAACTTGGCCTGGTGTTCCTATGAATCACAGTAAAACTGAGGTGTTTCTATAAACTCTGTTTCTCTTTCTCCCTCCTGTTTTTGTTGAAAAGTTGTTCATCATGATATTTTGCTACCTATTTTACAGCAGCTTACTCATCAGTTGGAAGTTAGTCAGAGATTAGGAAACATCGTGAAGTTATCAAAAAACTAGCATGTTAGAGGGAAATCAGTTAATCTTTAGCCTCACAGGATAGAAAGAGGAAATGTAATTGCAAAACTGAACAGTGTTTTGCAGTCATTTTCACTTAGAAAGCCCTTCAGATAATTCTATAATTAGCATGGGACATGTAATGGAGGGAAAAAATACCTGACACGAGAGGAACTTGGTGAATGTTTTCATTCATAAGTGGGGTTTAGCTGCCATGGCAGAGCAATCTCCTGAAACAAAAACTCTTTTGAGTAACAAGCTCCAGTTTGCAATCTCTCAGAGCAGCAGACACCTGGGCCTTGGCTGAGTGCTTGTGCCCCTCTCTCAGCAGCACCTGTGGTCAGTCAGGAGCAGACTCTGCTCACAAAGGGTGAGCAAGGCTCATTCCAGCCAGGCAATTGTATTTGCCTGATCGTAAAAATACCTTTCAGCACAATAACTTCTTCAGTCAGATCCGTGAAATAAAGTCAGCTGGGTTTATCACACATGTTGATGTTTATGTAGTACTTGTCATCACTCACTTAAATGGATAAGAAGAATATGGATAGAGATTAATTCCTAGTCTGTAATTTGTCTTGAGACATAAACAGTATTTTTAACCACTAAATCCTGAAGTGTGACACTTTGTAAAAGATCTACCTAAATCTTGTTGGTGCTTACTGGTGCTTAGTTCAGGATTGATTTTCTCCAGCATTATTTATACAATGAACAGTGTTTCAGTGATTTCATCTCTGCTGAGGAGATTCATTTAAAACTTCAAGTGTTCAAAATCCAGGTTCTAATGCTGAATTGTGTAAAGAAAGGATCATTAAAAAAATATCAGTTCATGTGCTTTAGCAAGGTAAGAAAACCACACTGGATTTATTCTGTCAGTGAAGAACAGTTCTACAAAAATTGCCTGCCTATGGTTTTTGAGTAGAAATCTGCTTTCAGTTAAGGCATTGGGAGATAATTTCTGTCTTTGTAGAAAATTTATTTTTTATTGGGGTGAAGAGAGGAAGACAAAAATCTATAAATGGAAAGTAATATTTTTTTTCTGAAGGATGATAAAAGTAATTTTCAGTATTACTATTCATAATATGAACTTTGACTAAAGGATGCTCCTTTATGAGTTGGATTATGAGCTGGACTGAGCAGCTCTGGGAAGAGGATATTTAGTAGTACCACCATGAGCAATAGAGGATACACAAAGTTGTATCATAGCGATGCAGGGGCCCATATTTCCACATATTTCCCATATTTCTGATGCCTTAATAAGGGCTTCTTATACCTAGGCTATGAAGAATGTGTATAAATGCCCAGTTCAGGCTCCAGATTGTCACCCTAAAGTCACAGATCTGGATTCAGAGCTGCAGTTGTAATCAGGCAGCCAGAGAACTAGAGCCATCCTTTTGAGCCACATCTGGAAAATGCCTCTGTTTTCCATCTCCTGGAGGAGACAGAAAAATGTTGGTGGGAAAAGTTTTCAAGTCTAGTTTCCAGCTTCTGCAGTCAGCTGTGTCTTCTAATCCTACCCATAAATGAGATTGTTTTTTTCTTTCCTGTTTTCTAATTACAGTCTAGTTCTGTCCCTCATCCTCTCATGATCAGAACTTTCCTTTTATTTCTAACCCAAATATATTAATGGATATTTTATACCTGTTTTTCTTTAGCTCTCTTTTCGTTTCAACAGCTCTTGCAGTGACTCCCCCTGAGTACCTACAGGGAGCTGTACCTTTGATTTAGGAAGGAAAAAAAAAAGACCCAAACTATGCTGGGAAAAGAGAGTATAATACAAAACCAGGCAGTTTTCTCCTCCTCAGCACCGAGCTTCAGCCATTTTGCAAAGTGCCATCAGCTCTGCCAGCTGCACCATGCCCTGCTCTCCATCCAGCAGCTGTGGGATCCAGGCTGGCTGAGGATGTGACATTTCCTGCTTGTGAAACATTCCAGTGTAAGGACGGGGCACTCTCAAATAGACTCCTCTTTAATGAGTTGTATCAATAAATTCCCATCAGCAAAGGCCATCTGCATACCACTGTGACCACACTGGCTGCTGTGAGAATGCCAGAGCTATCAGTGGAAAGGCAATGCTGTCCACTGCTGCATCAGCCTCCTCACCAGCACCTCCTCTCATTCAAACTCTGATGAGGCTGCTTCAAACATAACAGAATCCAGATGCTGTATTCATTGTATAATTGCACAGCTGAAAAGAGGTTATGAAGTGTCCAGAGAGCAACAAGCAGTAACCACGGGAAAGTATTCTGTCCTGTCTCTGCAGATCAGCTTGGATGCAGCCACTCAGTGCCATGGATTTAGACACTTGGGAGAGGTTAACCCTCATTTTTCACTCTCTACAGCTCCCTGAAAGGAG